>PVKZ01001656.1:0-36113 GCA_004027375.1 Macroglossus sobrinus | reverse complement strand
TTTCATTTTATTCATGGCTTCTTCAAGAAAATGACTAAATAAACCTGGTCTTATTATGCTGCCTCCCTTTCACTTCATGGAGAATGAGGTGATCCAGTCCAGCTCATGCTTTTTGTGTCCCCAATGGGAAGCCAACCCACGTGGCCAAAGCAACTGTAAATAAATAGCTCTGAATTTTTAATGGAATTCTTTGGGGATACAGAGTAAGGCCATGATAAAGAAACAATGTTCATAGCACATTCTAGTTCTTACATAATTGAAATGAACTATTGCCAATGTGGTCCAAACACATTGTACTGGCTTGCTCTCCAGGATCCAAATAACTGTAGAATGAATTATTTTAAATGCTTTCAAGAAGCTTAAAAATGAATGATTTTTTAATGATTCTAGAAACTAAATGACAATCAACAACCTAATGGAAGAAATAAACTGTGGTCCATTCACATTGTGAAATTATAAATTATAAATTAATAAAAATAGATGGATCACAGATACTTGCAACAACATGGATAAATTTTAGAAACATAATTATTAGGCATGTCAAAAAATAAGATTGAATGATTCAAAATCAAGAAGAAAAAATGGATGGAAAAAATAGTAATGCAGATATTGTAGTTATTGAATAGAGACTTTAAAATAACTATTAATAATGTGTTCAGGAAAATAAATGAAATAATAGAGAATTTTACCAAAGAACTAGAATATGTTAAGGAAATAGTCAAATGGAAATCTTAGAACTTAAAACAATAAAATTACTAAAATTAAGAATTGGACAGATGGATTCAAAAACAGAATAGATGTAACCAAAGAATAGTAAAGCATGGAAGGGAAAAAAATGAAAAATGGCAGGGAAAAGAACCTAAAAGATCTAGAGGCGTGGTTAAAAAAAAATTCAATATATTTGTCATTGGATTCCCAAGTGGAAAGGAGAAAGATGATGGGATAGAAACCATTTTTAAAGAAATATACTGGCTTAGAATTTCCCAGCAATGATGAAAGACATCAAGCCACAGAATAAAGAATTTCTACAAACCTCAATAAGACTAATGCAAAAAAAGAAAAAAGACCACACCTAGATAATCACAGAAAAACTGCTAAAAACCAAAAACAAAAGGGAAAATCTTAAAAGTAGTCCAAGGTGTGTGTGGGGTGAGGGTTATATAATATTCTCAAAAGAGCAACAATAAAACTGACAGTTAAACAGTAGAAAAAAATAGAAACAAGAAGACAGTTAAAGGAAACTTTGTAAGTGCTGAAAGAAAGTAATTGCCAACCTAAAATTCTATACTCAGTGAAAATATCCTTCAAAAGTAAATACATAATAAAAACATTTGCAGGCAAACAGAAACTGAGAGAATTTATCACTAATTTATCTGCATTAAAAGTAATGCTGAAAATGTTTTTTTCAGGCTAAAGATAAATAATTCCAGATGGAAATACAGTAATGAGAAAGAAATATACATCATCAAATAAGTAAAATTTATAGATAAATCTAAATTAGTATTTACTGTATAAAACAATAATATTAATGTTTTGTGGTATTCAAACTATATAGAAAATTAAATATATGTTAACAATAACACAAAAAGCAGGAGGGTAAGTGGAGTTAAAGTGTTGTAAGTATCTTGCATTGTCCAGGATGTGATCTAAGTACTCATTTAAGGTCAGTTATAATTAAGAAATGATACATATTTTATTAATCTCTAGAGAAATCACTAATGAATTATAAAAGAATTTATAAAAAACAAACTAATAGAGTAGGAATATGGAATTTTTGGATTAAGGATGCAATTTTTAAATTCATCCTTAATCCAAAGAAAGAAAGAACAAAAGTAAGCAAAAAATACATGGAATAAATAAAAAGTAAATAGTAAGATAATAGCTCTGAACCATAATGCCAGTGATTACTTTAAATAGAAATGCAGCAAAGTCTCCAATTGAAAGACAAAATTGAAAGATTGGATGAAAATAAATAAAATCCAACTATATTCTACTTACAGGTAACACATCTTAAACATAAGGATACAGAAAGAAAAGTTGTGTGGCAGTTTTAAAACATACCTCAAGGTAGTGGGGAGGGGAAGAGGAAAAGGTAGACGAGGGGAAAAAATTTCTTCAATTAAATAAATAAATAAAATTTAGATTTCTTTATTAATTAATTAATTAAAATAAAACATACCCTCAAATCCTTGGGCACTCTTCTGATTAAGAGGTGGGGGTTTATCTACCCTCCCCAATCTGGAAAGGCTTCCGACTTCTTCAACCAACAGAATATGAAGTAACACTGTGACTTTCAAGGCTAGGTTATAAAAGACTATGCGACTTATGCATTGTTCAGTGAAACACCCTTGGAGCTCTGAGCCACGGTATATGAAGTCTGACCTTGAATATGCCATGCTATAAGAAAGAAAGCCCAAGCTACATGGAAAAGCCATGAGCAGGCACTCAAGCCAACAGTCCTAACTGAGCCCAGTCTCTCACCATCTTGGTCCAGGTATCAGACATGTGAGTAAAAAAGTCTCCAGACGATTCTAGCCTCCAACTGTTCAAGTGTTTTCAGCCAAGACTCCAGACATCATAAAGCAGAGATAAGCCATTCCTGTGATGCTCTGTCTAAATTCCTGACCCACAAAACAAATGAATATTATATAATGGTTGTTGCTTTATGCCGCCAAGTTTTGAAATGGAAATTTCCATTACACAATGGAAAAATAGAAAAGGTTGAACCTAAAATGGTGGATGGAAAAAGATACAACAAGCAAATAATAATGAAAAGAAAGGTAGTATATTTAGAAAAGTATCAGACAAAGTAACCTTTAAAGCAAGTAGTTTTACTAAATGAATGATATTTTCTAATAATAAAGGAGTGGGTTCAATAGAAAAATATAACAATTCTAAATTTGTATACACATAATAATATAGCTTCAAAATATATAAAGCAAAAACTGACAGAACTAAGAGAGAAAAATATAGATCTACAAGTACAGTTGGAGCTTTTTAACATACCTCTGAGTATATTTTTTAAAACTGACATCATTTAGAGTATATTCTCTGATGTTAATGAAACTGAGCAACAAATCCAAAACAGAAAGATTACTAGGAAATCCCCAGATGTTTAGAAATTAAGAAATATACTTTTCTAAATAACCGATGGGTCAAAGTAAAAAGAAAATTACATTAAAATATCAAAATTCTAGCCAAAAAGAACAAAAAATAAGCTTATTATTAAAGAGAAAAAGCTAGTTACAGAAGATAGTTGCAATATATGTGAAATTATTTTAAACAGAATGGCAGTGAAAATAGCATATAAAAAATCATTGGATGCAACTAAAATAGAGACAAAAAGAAATAGCCAGGATAGCTAAAAAAATAAATAAATAATTTTTAACTAACAATACCAAGTGTTGGCAAGGATATAGAAGAGCTAGAAGTTTCACACACTGCTGGTGGATATGCACATTGACACAACAACTTTGGAAAATTGTTCAAAAGTATCTATATAACATGTTGCAGACTCTGTGGCACACAATTACTCTCTTATTATACTCAATAGATATGAGTACATGTGCACCAGAAGACATGGAAAGTTCATGGTAGCTCATAATAGCCAAAAAATGTATACAACATACATATCCATTAACAATAAAACAAATAAATTGTGTGATTTATTCATACAATGGAATACTACTCAATCATGAAAAAATAAAGAACTGCTGATGCATTTAACAACTTGGATGAATCTAACAAGAATAATGCTGACTGAAAGAAAGCAGATATAAGAATACATACTTAATAATTATGGTGGTATAAGTCAGAACAGCACTTACCCTGCAGTGTCAGTTGTGGGAAGAATTGACTGAGAAGGGGGTGAGGGAGGCTTCTTCATTATGAATAATGGGCCATAACTTGATTAAGGTATGGATACATAAGTGTATACTTTGTAAAAATTAATCAACCTGTACACTTAAGATTAGTAAATTTTGCTAGTATGCACATTATATTTTAATTTACAAAAAGTTTTAAAAGCAAAGGAATAAAAAAAAAATTTAGGATGGTGGTCATTTCTGGTGAAGAGACCAGAAGTAGGGAAAGAAGTACACAGATGCCTTAAATTTACATACATGATGCATGCATATACTCTTTTGCATGTATCAAGTATTACATTAAATGTTAATAAACATTACTTCAGTAAAAACAAATTATTCAAATATGTAAAACCTATGTGCTGAACTTTGGAAGAATTTTTAAAGTGAAATTAATATAAATGACATTCAGTGATATTTAAATATAGGAAGGCAATTGCATTAATTTGATGTGTCCTCCTAGCATTGCACTAATTGCACCTTCAAGAGACCACTTTGTATGAGGTAGAGTAATAATAATGACAGGCTTTATTGAGGATATATTGTCTGCTAGGCACTGTTGTGAATACTTTACATGAATTTAATTGCCACATAACCCTATGAGGCTGGTACCGTTATCACCCCAATTTAACAGATGGGGAAACACACTCAGGGAGTTCAAATGATTTGCTCGTGGCCTCACAGCAGGCAAGCAGGAGAGCCAACATTTGAGGCTGCTTTTGAATTGCAGTCTGGTTTCAGAGCCTACTCACTTAACCTCTGTACCACTCTGCCTCCTGTAAGAGGTACATCTCTGATTTCTGGGAGTTCTCAACCATATCTGACTCCTGACAAGGCCTGAAATGGAATTCCAGAGTTTTATAATACCTGCCTCATAGAGAGGAGTGTTGTGAAGTGTCCGTAATTCTAATAACAGTGAATCACATTGTCACTATCACCAGTAACAAGAAGAAGAAAAGTTAGCCCACGTTGTACTAAATTACAGAGTAGATTAAAAAGTTGCCATGATTGAACAGTCACGTTTCTTAATTCCAGACCTTTCTAAGAAGAAAAAAACCTGGATAAACTATATTTTCTCTCTGAACTCTCTCCCATTCTTTCCCGGCTTATAGCACCTACCACTTTAAACAATGATTTTAATTTATTCATGATCTATGTCTTTTCTCTCCTTTAGGAGGCTAGAATTTGTTTCTGACTCTTCCTGGCATCCTTGTGGTTCCCATTACTTGGATATAGTAGGTGCTTAGCAAATATTCATGTAATGAATACATACACAACATACAAATAAAGATGAGGTCAAGCACCCCACTCCTTTATAAAAGCTTCCACATATCCCTTGACCTTGCCCATCATATTCACTGCTGTGTCCTCAGGACTTAGAAAAAGGCCTATATGTTTTAAATACTAAATACCTGTAAGTTGGTAAATAATAAATATCAATTTTCACTGAATGAATGAAAATATAAAGAATAGATCATCCTCCCACATTGTAAAGTGTCTATGTACCATTTATCTCTGTGAAAGGCCTCACTGTGTGGGATGAGTCAACGTGTCTATCATACCTATCAGAGAAATAAAGTATATGCTGCTGCACTGCTGGGTCCTGATGATGAAATGAATGAGTTTACAATGGAGTGAAGGGCAGCTGGCTAGAGAGAAATCCCTGCATACTGGCCCAAGCATGTGACAGGATTGGTGGCAGCCTGTCTTTAGTATTTGCAGTGAGAAATTCTGATCACACAGTCTAGGAGAGGATGGAGACAGGTATAAATGACTCAAGTATCTTTGAGAATTTTCTTTCTTTTTTTTTTTTCAATTTTATTCAGAGATAATTGACACATAACCTTGTACAATATAAGGTGTACGAGTTGATTTGACACATTTATATACTGCAAAATGATTATCGCCATAGTGTTAGTTAACACTTCTATCTCATCACATAAATGTCATTTTTTTTGTGTGTGGTGAAAACATTTACTATCTACTCACAGCAACTTGCAAGTGTATAATGCATTGTTGTTAACTATGATCACTCTGTGGCACATTAGTTCCCTAGAACTTACTCACCTTCTACCTAGAAGTCTATACTCTGACCAACATCTCCCAATTTACCCCTTTCCTTAACTCCTGGGAACCACCATTCTGTGAATTCAGCTGTTTTTTAAGTTCCAGATATAAGTGATAACATACAATATCTGTCTTTCTCTATCTGGCTCATTTCACTTAGCATAATGTTCTCAGTGTTCATCCATGTCGTCACAAGACAGGATTCCCTTCTTTCTTGTGGCTGAATAATATTTATTTATAGATAGATAGATAGATAGATAGATAGATAGATAGATAGATAGATAGATCACATCTTCTAAATCATTCATTTGTTGATGGACACTTAGGCTGTTTCCTTATTTTGGCTGTTGTAAATAATGCTTCAGTGAACATGAGAGTACAGATATCTCTTCAAGATCCTGTTTTCATTTCCTTTGGGTATATTCTCAGAAGTGAAATTGTTGGATCATATGGTAGTTCTATTTTTAATTGTTGAGTAACCTCCATACTGTTTTTCATAGTGGTTGTACCAATTTACATGCCCACCAACAGTGTATGAGGGTTCCCTTTTCTCCACATCCTCAGTAACACATGTTTTTAATGGCAGGCACTGTAACAGGCATGAGATGATATTTCATTGTGGTTTTGATTTGCATTTCCCTAATAATTAGTGATGTTGAGCATCTTTTCATGTAAATATTGGCCATTTGTATGTCTTTTTTGTGAAAAATGTCTTTTCAGTTCCTCTGTCCACTGTTTAATCAGATTGCTTGACTTATAGAAATTGCTTGAGTTATAGAAATTCTACATATTTTTGGACATATGATTTGCAAACATATGATTTGCAAATACTTTCTCCTATTCCATAGAGTGCTTTTTCATTTTGTTGGCAGTTTCTTTTGCTGTCCAGAAGCTTTTTAATTTGAGGTAGTCCCACTTGTTTATTTTTGCTTTTGATGTCAAATCCAAAAAAATCATCGCCAAGACCGATGCCAAGGAGCTTACAGCTTATGTTTTCTTCTAGCAGTTTTACTGTTTCAATTCATACATTCGAGTCTTTAATCCATTTTGAGCCGATTTCTATGTATTTTGTAAGATAGAGGTTCAGTTTCATTTTTTAGAATTTTCTTTTATTGTCTAGTGAGAAATCAATCACCACAGACTCCCAGTCTGGGAGTGGAATTCCATTTTGGGGTTAGGGAAGGAAGTACCCCTCCTAGTCTCTCCTCCTCTACTCCCATCTCTCGTTTTCTTTTGGGAATTGGTCTTTTAGTGATGATGAAGTCTTGTGGTGTTCTTTTTCAAATATGAATCATTACAAGTCAGAGTGAGCTATGCCTTGAGGCAGCGGGGCACCTCTGGAACAGCCATTTGGGGAAAGACTATTCTTTCCTTCCCTTAAAAAGCATGCCTTGTTTTTCTAAGCTAGATGCTCACCTCCTTCTTCACTCCTCCCCCTGCCCTTCACTCCCTACCCAGCTCCTCCTTCAAGCTCAAAATACAGCTGTCTTCTTGCCTCTGCTCCACCTTTCTGGTCTAAAGTGGGTAAAAGCCAGAGCTTGATCTCAAAAGCAGAAAGAACCTACCAAAGCAACCCACAGAGCTAGCAGAAATGGTCTGAAACAAAATACTTCTTAGGGATTTACTCAGCAGAGGTCAGAACCTGATATTCCAGTCCAGTTTGTCTGTTTATAGCTTTTTATTGCAGAAAATCTAGTCCTGGCTATTGTGCATTTTAAAGTCCAATATAGGGTATCACTTAGCAAAGTCCTGAGCTTCTTCATCTTCCCAACCATCATTCCCTTGGCTAAGTTTGGGGGCTGCCATGCGGATGGAAGAAGAGCTGAGGAAACAGCAGCCTACACTTGATCACTCTCTCACTCTGAGTCTCAGAACCCAATGTCTGAGAAATTTCATCCAGACGCCTGATTTTCTTCTAGAAGCATCTATTAATTCTTAACATTCTAGGAGAGCTTTTAAAACACCTGTCTCAATCATGTTTGGGCTCTTTTTCCAGTTATTTCTATTATGGTCTATTTTCTCAGATTCTCTTTCCACCTTTTTTCTCACTGTCTCCTTCAGTTTCCTTCTCTCTCTCTCTCTCTCTCTCTCTCTCTCTCTCTCTCTCTCTCTCTCTCTCTCTCTCTTTCTCTCTCTCTCAATCTCTCCTTCATTTCTCTGTCCAGCCACAGACCTCTTCATATCACCCTGTCTCTATGAGTCGCTATTTGTCTCTGTCCTTGGGTGTCTCCTGCATCCTCCAGAGGACCCTGGGAAATGCCTGAGCAAGGCCCTTGCTTGTTGGACCAGCGCTTTCATCCCGATCCAGGTGGCTACGATCCAGGACAGGATTTATGGTGCCCTGACCCTGAGCCGTCAAAAAGGAACAGCCAGATTAATGGGGTGGGCGGGCTGGGGCTGGGGTAATAATCGTTTGTTTGATGTGACAGGCCTGATAGGCGTTGATTTACTTACAGACTGATGGGCTTTTAATTGAGCACCTCCATCCCAGTCACTTCAAAGGCAGGGGAAGTTGACAAGGGACCCCTTTCACAGAAGGTTCCCAGTGACTGACAGCCCCCCTCTGCTGACGCTCTCTCTTCAGCCCAGGATTGGGCTGTGTGGCCTTTACCAGGCCCTCTGGCAAAGTAACACATTTTCTGTGTAACTCAGAAATGGCCTTTTGTCTGCTGCCAAGGAAGGCAGGCCCTGCTCAGAAGGCCTAAGTCTTCCAGAAGGGTGAGGGATGGAGAGGAATGGGAGATGCTGAGACTGGTCTGGGAGGTGACCAAGAGCAAAAAGGATGGGGATTTCAGTCTTTCTACATGCAAATGACTAATTTTTCTTCAGTTTTTTTGCTGATGCAGCTCTCCTCCACCTCACTTCCTCCCTCATTTTATGCCCTTCTTTTTTGCTTTACTCTTCCCAGCTCTTGGGCCTCTTCCTACTCCTCCTCCTTCTCCTCCCACTTCCTCTTTCCTTCTCCCTTTCAGGAAAGGCCAGAAAATATGGAGTCGGCTTCTGTTGTCTCTGGAGTGGCCTGTTAACACCAGTCTCACTTCTCTCAGGCTGCGGGCTGTGAGGCCTTCAGATCAGGATACCCTTGGACTTGGAGGCCATGTCTCCACAGACCCCCTCCCTCCTGCCTGCAACACTACAAGGTACAGATCTCCAGTGAGATTTCCATCCCATGCTTGTTTGGTCTAGAAGAGGCTTTAATATAGGTTTATTCTGTTTGAAATTTGAGAAAATATTCTTTATTAGGGACGTTCTGTCAGAATGGATTTGCTTTGGTTTTGTTATATTATTTTGTTTTGTTTTGTTTTGTTAAGTCCTACTTTATTGGCTGCTGAACTTCTCCTATTCATGGAAGAAGATACACTCAAAGCTCTCTCACAATGTCAGCTCACTTGGGGCTGGCTGGGCTGGGGTCAAATAAGTGGGGGCAATGAGTACTGTAGGCTAGGACCCCATCCCCAGTAATGCAGCCAGGTCTCCATGCTTCCTCATTAGATCAAGGGTCAGTGAGACCCCCAGCCAGGAGGAGCTTCGAGTCAAGCCACTTTATTGACTGCCAAGACAGTGCAAACCCTATTCTCTGTGTTTTCCCCTGTAGTAACTTGTTCAAGCTCATATAACCAAGAAGGAAATGAAAGAGCAAGTACCTGGCTGGAAGGACAACAATAATAACTCACATTTGCATAGCATTATTTAGTTTGAAAAGTATTTTCACATATATTAGCTTAATTGATTTTTTAACAACTGTGTGAAATAATAAATGTGATGTCATTATACCCATTAGACAGATGATAAAACTGAGATTCAAAGGATAATGTGCTCTTAAGAGGCAAAATCGTGTCTCTAACTCTGGTATTCTCCCTCCACGTCTGCTCCTCCCTTCCCTACATCTCACTTCATCCCAAAGACAAGTGTCTCATCTCTTCTGAAGCTGCATTTTCTTGCTGCAAAAAGTGGTTCATTCCTCTTTCCCTTCCTTGTTTTCTCCTTTTCGGGTACTCCCCTAGCTCCCCACCTTCCTGGTTTGGGTGTCCAGGGACAGAGCCCCCAGCCCTCACCTTGGGAAACCAAACCTCTCCCTTCATCTCTGACCCAAAAGCCACTTCCAAACCTTGCCTGAGAGCACGATGTTCCCTTAAAATCTGCTGCCCAGTTCTCCTCTAGTGCCCATACATGAAATAGGTGAAGCACCTGCACTTTTGATTCCCTGATCTTAGAATGTGTCCACTGGCTATCATTTGAAGGTCCACCTAACAGACTTAGGTGTCTAACAGACATAACAGGTGTCTCTCCTGACCTTCTAGAGGGTTAGTTTCTACCAGAAGACTAAGCCTTAAGGCAGAGGCTTCAAAGAAACCAGCCTTCTCTCCCTTCTCTGTTTCCATGCCTTAGATATATCAGCAGTGTTGCACTGGATGCCATGAGATATGGTTTGTTTACATGTTGGTTCCCTCACTGGAGCCCAATCCTTTAGGACAAGTTACCTGTCTTTTCAACATATCTCCAGTTCCCAACAGCGAAATTCTTGTTGAAATGCCATTGTTGAAATGTTTGTTGAAAAGCAGTAGAGTGGAGCAGTAGAGTCGAATAGCCTAGGGTCATATTCCTGCCTCCACTGCTTGCCAGCTATAGCGCTCAGACAAGTCATTTAAATTTTCCATGCCTCAGTTTCCTCATCTGGAAAATGGTACAAAAATAGCACCCACCTCATAAAGTTATTGTGAGGACTGATGAGTTAATAACATATTTCACCTAATCTATAATGCACCATTATTTTAGGCCTAACAAAGAAAAAAAAAATGTTGTGAAATAACCTGTGACACAATGCTTTTTTAAAATCAATGTCAGAAATGTTAAAAAATGTGGATAAAATGCATCTTAGAATTGATGAAATACATCTCTGTCAAACATTTAGAAAAGGAGCTGCACACAGCACATGCAATCTTTAAGTAAGAGCTACTGTTAAATTGCATTCTCACAAGAACCCTATGATGAGTAGGTTCATCTTTGTTTTACAGATGAAGAAACAAGAGATTCAGAGAGATGAAGTAGCCTGACCAAGCTCACAAAGCCAGGGAGCCCACAGACAGCATTTAAACCTGCCTTTGAGGTACAATAATCCATAGTTATTACAAGAGCTGGCAGCCGCCCACCAAGCTACCTGGGAGTTAGAAGCTAGGTTTTGTTCTCAATTGCATCAGCTTTTCTCAATCTAAGTTTCTTTCCCTTCTGGTATAATTACTCTGCTTCTTTCTCCCCCTCCTCCTTTATACTTGGCTCAGATCTTGTTACTTTTCTGTTAATGGCTTCAGGTTTTACAGTATCTGCATTTAGAGGGGTATAAATAAATATAAAGGTAAGAATTAGCTTTTAAAGATGACACACGGAAAGAAAACGTGAGAGAGAATATGCCCACGGTCATGCATGGCGATGTATAGGCCCTGCGTGGACACTCTGAATAACTGCCCACCGTGCTCCCGCCAACCTACCACTGAGAGACTCTGACACTAGGTGTCCTGAGAAAATGTGGAAAGCACAGCTTGCCTCTCAAGCTGGGTTACTGCCACACCAGACTTTCTTTTTTCCCATGACCCAGTGACACACCAGGTGGAGGAGGTAGAGGGGAATTTAGGAGAGCCTGGGTAGAGCAGTTAATGTTTCTAGGACTTTCTCTGGCTCTGCTTGGTACCCATCCCCTCAAAAAGGAGCACCTACTTGAATGAGTGAGTAGAAGTTTCTGGCTCACTATTGCAGTGAGTCTGTTTCCAAATAGAAACAATATAAAGATGTGTCACTGTTTTTAACATCAAAAAGGGCACTTCCAGGATGTATTTTATTTGAGATTTTGCAGTAGTCTCTCCCAGCAGCAGCCAAGGATCCATGGCTATCAAGGTCACAGAAAGATGCCACTTGTCATTTCTGCATCAGTTCCTCTTTGAGCAACCCCAATATTCTACCTTTTCTGCCAAGCGTGTTATGCTCATGTTAAAAGATAATGAATACAGAGGGCCCTTCAAGATCTTGGATGGGATGCTGCCCATCACTTAATAAAGCCAATTGGATCATGAATACAATAGACTATAGTACTGGACTGTGTTTTTTATTCCCAAGCAGGGAGGCCAGGGACTGACTAGAAGGTTGTATTCATGAATTTTCTTGGGTTTTTCAAGATGGGCTCAGGTCGGAGAGGGTTACTCCAAAACCTCTCTCAACTTTCCCACATGCCCTGAGACCTGTTTGAGTAGACAGTGGAGCTGAAAGCTGGGTGAGGAAGAGAGTCTAAAAGGATGATTGCATTAGGGAACTTTGCTGTGGGCAGCAGAAAGAGCAAGCTATCCCTTTGTATCCCTGAATGGAGCCTACTGTTCTTTCTCCGGGACTGAATAAAATGTACTCTAGGCTCACATGCACCAGACAAAGAAAGGTACAACAGCAAACAAGGAGAAAGATGAACATAGGTGTTCAACTATTCATTCACATAGTACACGCAGTTCATCTCCAAAGCTTCCAAGAAAGCAGCCGCACCCCAAATCCCTTCTGACACTGTCTGTATCGGAGCCTCCTCTGAGATAATCCTCAGATAATATTTAAGAAATCGAATATAAATCACCAACCTTTTATCTTACCTGAAGATTCACACTCCATAGGCCATGTGGTATATACATCTATCTACATATAGATGGTTGCAGGTGTATTTTTGAGTGGATGTTGCCATGTTTTAAGGCTCAATGTGTTTTTCAAAATCTAAATCCACTTTTTTCTGGAGATATGGGTAAAATAATATAAATTTTAGAGATCGGAGCCCAGAAAATAAATTCACCTAGAGACATTTCAAAATTAAAACAAACATCCCTAAGAAGGGGGGAAAAAAACCTTTTTCGTCATTTGCAACACAAAAAAATGCCTATTGTTATGATGCACTCATAAATTACTTGATTTTGGCATATGCTCTCTTACCAAACAGAAGATGAATAAATTAAATTTGATTTACAACCTTTTTCATTTTTATTAGCACAACTCTGAACAGTTTATGTAAGAGACGTGCCAGAGCAGTTATGCCAAATGTCTTAAGGCGTTGGTATTGATATTATATAAATTAAGGTGTTTTAATTTGCATTCTTTAATTAACTAAATACTGGCAGAAAAATAAAACACAAGGGCAGCTCTGACTTATTGCCTCTATTAAACTGCTGACGTCTCTGAAAAGATGCTTTAAGTAATCCAATTCACGTGGAGTAAGGGAGGGAGAGGTATTAACACTCTTATTTGGCAAAATATATTGGGATCTAAGAAACCAATACCCTGCTTTGCTTATGAGGTGGTTGAAGGGGTGGATGTGTTCTGAATTTGTGTCCCCAGGGAAGAAGTTGACCAATGCTTTAACTATCTATCCTGCCCAGGTCTGAGCTGAAAAATCAGAGGGCACTCCAGCCCTGCCATTGGGCCTGGGTAGGCTCCTGAATGCGGGGCTCTGCAAACCTGGGCTATAAACCTCAATCTGGGAAGAGAGAAACTGGTTGAACTAATCCAGTGGTTCTCACATCAACATGATCATGTCCAGAAACAGAGGAGAGAAACAGTCAAAGACCCATTATTGAAAGACCCATTAGCTGCTTCTGGTCCATCCTTCCAAACACATAGGCCCCCAAACCACAAAAAAGAAAAATAAAACTCTTAAAGGATGTGCCAGGGATACTCTAATTCCTTGCCTTGCCCTGGGTCTGTCACCACCTCAAAGACAGACTCCACTCTTAAAGTGAATATGGTAGCTTCTTCCTCATCCAAGTTTATTCTTCTTTTCCCTACTTTCCCTTTTTTGTTCTTGACTTTTGTTCTGTTTCTCCTCTCCCAAGGGTCAGTGTCAACCCTGGTAAGGTCTCATCTTCTGTAATTTTCTCTCCAGATTTGTAGAGGAACAGCTGTCAAGAAAAGATTATAATTTCCAGTTGTTGCTTGTAGGAGAGAGATTTCTCCTCAAACACAGGTGAGAAAATTGGATTTCTTTTCCCTAAATCCACAGGGACCACAACGAGCCATTCGTAAAACAGCCTTTACTGTTCTCTTGCCATCCTGAGGGTGTCCAACTTGCTCTCTCTGCCTTGACTAGAAAGCCTCATGTCAAGGGCAAAGCCCAAGGGGCCTCACAGATACCTGTTAAGTTGACTAGAGACATCGCACAGGGCAAGGTGGGTTGGGGAGCAGAGTTCACCTTTCTCCTGGCCCCACACTGCCTTTACACTTTCAAACAGCATTGTGTTTTTCGAGAAAGCCCAAAAAGAAGTTCTTCATGGGCCAACTGCCTAGACCTCTGAGTACGGTCACTGCGTAATGATCCTTTCCCAGCTTTGTTTCTGGATGCTTTGCTCCAGGAATAAGGGACAGATTCCAACCTTTAATAAGGAAAATACTGTCCTTCTTTGCCAGCATCCTATGCCGCTCCCACTCTCCAAAAAAATCGCACTTTCTTGTCGTTTCCCATCTTGCAGCTCTGTCAGTTGTTTTAAAACAACTGTTTTAAAACATGTCTCCTGTCATTAATAAGATTGTCATTATGCATTTTGACTGCAGTGGTGAAAAATTTATCCACTGAGAGAGAGGAGAGAGACCTGTGAGAGCCCCTTCAGGCCTGATGTGGAAATGGAATAAAAATAAAAAGATACAGTCTTAAGGTTTTTAACTATTGAAGTGTTTCTGATATAGGTTGTTCAGACTTGGTTTGTTGTTGTTGTTGTTGTTGTTGTTGTTGTTGTTGTTTATTGTTGTTTTTATCATTTGTTTATTGATTTAATTATTTAAGGAAATGAATAAGAAAAGCAAAGATATCCTGACTGCAAGTGGTTGTATTGAACTTATCGATGTTAGGCCCAGGGAAACATGGAAAGGGTGCCTCAGACTCCCCTTGGAAAGTTCTTCAAGATGTTATAATTTTACTTTAGACATACTGGAAAGTAAATTTATCCTGATTCCACAAGTCCATCAATACTCCACCCAGTCCCAATAGTTCTTCCCAGTGTCATAAGTTCAAGGCCACTAACACAAAGTAAGCTTTGACTCAGTGGCCCAAGGAGGCCTAGGCCTAGGACTGAAAGTGAAAAGATAAAAATGGGGCTCAAAAAAGCTGCAGATACCAAAATGCCTGGGGAGTGAGATATTCTGCTGCATTTCTTCCTCCTTACAAATGGTTGATAAAGCAGAAAACTCTTATCATCTCATACATACACATCTTTTATACCTTTGAATTTTGCAGGTAATATCTATGTAAAAAAGAAAAAGAAAAAGAACAAAATGAAGACTACTTACTTGCCTTGGTGAGCACTCTACTAATAATAATTACTGATTTCATGATTTGATGTCTTCTGACACTTCACAGGCCTCATTCTGGAAATTCATGGTTAGAAGATGAACCTCCACTGACACCACCAAAACCATTGTATGCATTGTCTTTGCCTTTCTCGGGCACGACCAGAAAGGTCTAGGTCTATATATATATATATAAAATAGACATATATATTACAGACATGTATATATTATAGACATATATATATATATACACACATACACACACATACACACACATACGTATGTACACATATATCTATGTGTGGTTATTCACTGCAAGAGCAGAAGCTTAGAAACCATCCAAATACCCACCAATAGGGAACTAGTCAAAATAAACTGGGCACGACCATGTAACAATGCACTAAAACAGAAATGAACAAACAAACAAACAAACAAACAAATAAATAATGAAACACAAAAGCCTATGATGCAATCTCCAAAATACATTAATTTAAAAAAAAATGCAAGTGAGGAATAGCTTGTGTAGTTTGTTGCCATTTATGTGTAAAAGGGGGAAACAATGTATATGTATTTCCTAATATGTGTACAAAATACCTTTGGAAAGATGGACAACAAACTCATAGCATTGCTGCATTGAGGAGAAAAACTAGATGGCTAAAGGGAGCTTTTCTCACTATATAGTCTCATAGCTTTGGAAGTTGGCACCATGGGAATGTATTTCATCATAAATAAATGTACTTTTTCAATAAAACTAAAAATAATTTTAAATCACTTTTAAAGGGGGCTTATTAGGTAAATTTCCACTCTGAATGAATTACTCTATTTCTATACTTTCAGCCATCGGTTTGATGGGGACCTTACCTCTCAGGTTTCCTTCTCTGAATAGAGACTGGCCAAGGGCTACTGAAATAAATCCTTCTCGAAATTGTTCTGGAGTCTTAGAATTTGGTTTTATCAAATACAACTAGTGATAATCAAGCCACTGCCTGAGTAGCTCTCCCCTTTTCTCTAATTGTATTTGTTGAAACAAGTTTAGAACTGCACATGCCAGCTAGTTGGGAGCCCAGCCTTGAAAGGGGCATGCTTTTGGCAAGTTTAGAGGCTTAGCCATGAGAAGTGGGGGACCATAGGAACATCATCACCATCACAGCTAAAGCCCACATAAGGGTCAAAAGCAGGTATGACACTAGTGAGACACTGTAAGTGAGATACTCACAGTCTGTCTGTCACCCGCTGAGATCTGCTAGGCCTGGGGTACCCCATGGTTCCAGGTGGTAGAAGCTTAGCACATGGAGGCAGGGTATTTGGGTAAGCAGGGTCCCTGTTTCTCTTTCAGGGGCCTTTCGCTCTGCTCCAGGACTTCTCTTATGCCCGAAAAAGAGAAGGTACATGAACACACCTAGAATGGTTCACACTGACACCCAGAAGGTGTTCAATAAATGTTAGTGGAATCTGAATTTAACTTTGAGTAAACGGACTTAAGAACAGTGGGTAACTAAACTACAGGGTACTAAGCAGGATTTAAGTTAGTACCTCTTGCCCTTTCTTTTTTAATTTTTTATTTTTTTTATTTTTTAGGCAAGGCAATCCTTAGTTGACCTCACAGATTGCGAGGACTTTGTCAGCTTACAATCCCTTATTTATTTATTTTTTTTTATACCTACAGCACCTGGTCTTCCTAGTTGGTCTCCCATCCAAGTACTAACCAGGCCCAATTCTGCTTAGCTTCTGAGATCAGAAGGGATCGGGCTTGTTCAGGGGAGCATGGCCATAGACCTGCCTTTTCTTTTTAATCTACAAAAGAAGCACATGGATGCCGAAAGAACAGGGCTGCCCTGCCTTTCAGGAGCTGGAAATGTGCAAACCTGAGAGATGGGAGGCCTGGAATGGCTAGCTTTCTCTGGTCCTTACCTACCTTAAGATCACCTCAGACTTGCATCTTCTAAGTGGTCAATAAACAGTAGTTGAATTAATTACTTCAATCCAATTCGATTAATTGAATAAATGTTCCCCTCACTTCCTTCTCTGCCTCACTTTCTTCTCTACCATTTTCCTGTTCCTCAAGGTGAAAGGAAAACCTAATTGCGAAGATCAGTACTCTGGAAAATGATTAGTCATTTGCTTTAAGTTTTTTCTGTTACTCTCTCCCTCTCCCTCAGTCATGCACACAGAAGACTGGCTCAGGAAATGACTATTTGAATCCTAGTTTTGCCACTTTTGAGCTGTGTAATTTTGGCAAGTTACTTAACCTCTCTGGGCCTCAGTGCCTCCACTATAAAACAAGCATGATAATAGTACCTACCTCATCAGTTTGTGGTGAGAAGTAAATGAGTTCTTACATGTAAGGTGCTCAGAGCAGAGTCTGGCACAGAGTCAGAACTCAATAAATGTTATTATTACCCTGGGTAGAACACTCATTGTCTGCTAATCACAATTGAGGTGTTGACTGATTGCTAAATTATGATTCCTTCCAGCAGTATTTGCAACTTAAAAGAGGAATCTCTAAGAAAATTGAAAGCCCAAAGGAACAAAGTAGTTAAGGGTGAATGCCCAGGGCTAAGGTTGATGTATGAGGTGGAGTGGGAGGGAGGATTCGGGCAGATGAAGGCAGGAGAACTTCAAAAGCACACCTACTGGCATCCCATCTCCAGCCAGCCCTGCCTATCTCCCTGGGGCTGATAGGAGATAAATGGAATCACTTCTTCAAAGTACCCTACTCAAGGACCCGGATCAAACACCAGGGCTAGAAGATAAGCTTCAGTCTACATTTCCTTTTCTCTATTCCTTCCCACCAGGTCTCCAAAGAAAAATCCAGAGAGGAAAAGCAGTTAATTACTCCTCTTTCATCAAAGGGAGTTACCTCCCCATCCACAGGCAATAGGCAGTGATAGGAGAACTGGAGGGAGTTAGGAAGGCCTCTTCTCAGCCCTCTGCCAGGGTTTGCTGTGTGACTTTAGACTCCCTCATAAGCTCTCAGAGCCCAGTGCTTCATCTGGCAAAAGGGATAAAAACACCTGCCCAAAATAACTCAGAAAATTGTTATGAGATGATGAATACAAAGATGTATTTAGGAAAAGATACTTTAACATGCTTAGATAGTTAACATTTTGAAAATTACAGTTATCCATCTTGACTCTTTGGGGGACTGTGGCGAGGTGAGTGAGATATAAATAAATAGTTCTCTACATGTAAAATTCTTAGTCATTCATCACAAACTTTCATTGGGCACTCATGGAATTCAGACTGCCTAGATTCACATGCCAGCCCCACCTCTTACCAGCTGGGACTTCTGACTCATTACTTAACCTCTCCTGTGCCTTTACTTCCTCCTCTGAGAAATGGGAATAATGGTAGGTAGGTCTCTCCCCGTAAGGTTATACGAGATAATGCAAGCAAAGTGCTTTCAACAGTGCTTGGTTGGCTCTCAGTGTTGGCTGCTGTGATGATGACAGTTAAACAACTGGCTAGACAATAAGAAGACAAAGAGAATGAAGACAATGCAGAAGCATTCACAGTCCAGTGGGAGAATGGACAAGTAAACAACAATGTCAGACGCCATGTGCTATGTATAATAATAGAACATAATAAGAACTGTGAGGACCGAAGAGGGAGCTACTGGAGTATGCTCCCTGTAAGGCTGTCTGTTCTTGCTTTCCCCGGATTGTTCCTCTTGACCCTCTGGCCCTCTCCTGCCCCCAGCTGTGTCTGAAGCCTGGGAGGAGGCCTACATGGAAGCATCCCCAGTGCCCTGAGTGCAGTGCGCTACGCCAGGGCTCCTGGCCAAGGCCTCAATTACCCACCACTAAAAAATATTAAGCGCCAGGGAGGAAAACCAAGTTCTCTATGAGGCCGACTTTTCAGAGTTCAAACAGTTTAAAAAAAAAATGTAAATAGTTACGAAGTGAGATATTATTTCATGTTGTTGCCATTAGGGGTTGAGTGTTATGCAGAGAGAGGCGATCATTCAGGCAATTCTGCCACAGCAAGGACTGCAAACTTCACATTAACTCCACAACAAATCTACCACCTCTAGCTCTCAACCTGACTCAAGCATTTTTTCCTGGGTGGTGAATTTTATGTAAATTGAAGTCATGAAAAAACTATAAATATTCAGAATTTCTTAAAAGATTTTCTTGATGGCTTCTTGGGGGGAACATTTTTTTTTTTTAAGACATTTGACTAGAGGCTTAGGGAGGCTCTCATTTCAGTGGATTTCTGGGACAGCTGAGGGTGGGGGTCGGGGTGGGGGTGATTATGGTCAGTTCCCAGTGTTGAGGCCCTCTGGAACTAGCTGCTGCCATGACTGCTCTCTACAGATGCAGGTGGTCCATCACAGCCTTCATTTACCTGGGATTGTCTTTGTGCCAAACACTAAATATGGCACATGTATTGTCTGCTTCAGGCCTTCTGCCTCTGAGGTGGCCACTCTTACATTTTACACATGAAAAACTGAAGCTGAGGAAGGTGCACTTGCCCAAGACAACCATGGCATTGTGGTTCAGAGGCCTGAATCCAAGTGACCACTCTGCCACTCACCAGTCATGTGATTTTGAGTAGAGGACTAATGGCTCCTTGCCTCACCCTCTTCAGCTGTAAGTGGAAATGAGAACAATAGTCCTGATACTGATCAAGTGCCTGACACAAAGACTTGCTGTTCTTCATCACAATGGCTTGGGGCATTCTCCAGCAACCTTCACCCCTATCCTATTTTAATGGTGCTGCTCACTCACAGGGCAATCTGAAAAAGAGAGGGAGAACCGCAAACCATACATCTGCCACTTATCTGCAAGGGAGGACATGTGTCATATATCCTATCCCCGTACAACTTTTTGCATGAATTTTTCAACCATACCCCTAGCACAATGTCCTGCCCACAGCTGGACTTCAAAAAGCATGGCCCAGCCAAATACTCAGCCTTATTATTCTCTCCCAGGTGAGAAGCTATTCCTTTGAAAACTGCCCTTGCTTTAGGCCACCAGGGCCCCATTTAGGACTCTGTGTATGTTAGCATTTCAGCTAAGTGAATGTCAAATACTGATTATAATAATTGTCAAGTAGTGTTTTAATTAGACCTCTGGTCTGGCTAAGTATGGTTTCCTATTGTCTCTCCTAAGGTGACTGAATGGATTCAGCCAAGGTGCCCTGCTGCCCTCACCAGCACCGGAAAGGAATGGAGTCCCTACTCCTTGCTAGCATTTTCCAGGAAGGTGGGTGGGCAAAAACAGACCTGGTCTCCCCCTCAATGCTGTCTGGCATCCACTGTTCCTATCAGTGATTACTGCTGTGGATTAGGGTTTCTTTTTAAGGACAATATATTATTACCTAGGCAAATTCCCCACCTTCACCCTGAACCTAGCCATCCTGTCCTCAACTCTTCCTTTCTCCCTTCCTTTCATTCATTCACTATCTTTTTCTTCTCTTTTCCTCTCCAAATAGAGAGTAAATATTTTATCATCCTCCATTCTTCTCTTCTCCTTTCCGCTGCCTCTCTTCTCCTTCCAAATTTCTAAATGCCTTTTCTCTCTCCCCTCTCCCCTCTGCTCCCAACTGATTTCCCATTAATCATTCCTAACACACATCTGCTTGGGTCCTAGAAGGATTTCTTGGCTGGCTCTCACAGCTGGGCTGGTTACAATAATCAAGAAGGAGTCTTTCATCTTTTACTGTCTCCTAGGTCTCCCCTCTTCCCAGCTCTTGCTCCTCCAAGGTGCCCACAAAGGCCCACCCTTTTCCATTCTGTAAGGCTTTATTCTGTTCTCTCCCTGCATAGCAGTTTCCCAAAGCCTAAATGGTCCTGAGGGTTGGAGCAGCCCTGCAGTGGACTTTTAAATGTAATGTTGGCAGTGGCAGCAATGGATGTCAGAATGCAGAGCTGGCATGACAAGAACTGCGGGCAGGAGAGGGGGATAGAACCTATCACAATAAAGTAAATGGGATCACCTTCCCTCTTCTTTGTACCCCTCTTGCTGCAATATGTAAGATATCCCCCATTAAGGGTATTCCTTGGCATTCTTTTTAACCTGATTTTACCAGAATTAAAATTGGAGTAAGGAAAGACAGTAGAATTTCTAAGTCTATAAGTACTGCCCAAAAAACAGCACAGATCCACAGAGTACATGTAGTTCAGCATTTGATTGATGTAGCCTGGGAGTGGTGCCTGCTGTCTTCTTTACTGAGTACGATAAAGGTTCGTGATTGCTATTTGTTATTTCTGTGATAGTCTTTTCTTTCTCTTTGAAGAACCCCTTTGAAATCTCCTATCCCCATCTTGGGTTCTCGTTGTCTCAAAGCGCAGAAAAACGCGGCAGTCAGGGACGGGTAGTCCTGAAGCAATATGCCCCGAATGACAGGCCTGACAATCAGAGTGATGGATGAGGGCTGAGAAAGTGGTACTCGAAGCGAAGCAGTGACACCAGCGCGCCTCCACTGGCCGCCGAAAGCACGGAGAAGTGGTCTCCCCAGAGGCCCGCGCACAAAGGACCAGCTTCACCTTCTGATGATCTGCGGACCGGGAACTTTAATGTCAGACTTTGACTGTGTAAAATCTCTGCCAGGTGCGAAGCTGGCAATGCACACTCTATCCGAAAGGCGTGGGGGAGGGGGAGTAGAGGAGGGTATTGTTATTTTTAATTAAAAGTTTTTATTCCAAAATTTCCCTGGAAAAATGTAGTGCCTTTTTCCCCGTGAGAAGAAAAGGATGGGGTGGAGGGTGAGCATCTCTCGAGTTTGTATCAACGTGGAGCACTTAGAGAGATCCCCATCTCCTCGGGGATCTGGCCTATCCAGTGACGCTGGGTCCCCCCAAAATAGCAGCTAGGCGCCGTGCAGTGAGGGGAATTTTACGCCTCTAAGCAGGACACCATAAGAAACCTGAAACACACCCAGACACTGAACCAATAAATCAAGGCGCACAGCCTAGAGTACCGCGCTTGCCCGCGACCATCTCACCCCGGAAGAGAGTCCTCAAACTTGTAGGCTTCGCACAGGACAGGCTCAAAGTAGTTAGAGCGGCTTACGCCGCGTCCCGAAAACCGTCGATGCCTCCGAGGCTCGGGCGCTCCCAAGTGACACACCCGGGAGACTCCGATTCGACGAAGAGAACTGGACTGGAGGGCGCAAAGCCCGAGCAGAGCCCGAGCAGGGCCGGAGCCGGGCTGGGGCTCTGCAGGCGCCGCCCGCCCCCACACGGCCTCCGGGGGAGGACAGGACTCGGGAGTACCCGAGCCAGCGCCGTGCGCTCCCACCCCCTCCGGCCCCATCCACCCCACCGCAGACGCACTCGGCCAGCGGGCGACAGACCCCGCCAGCACCTCCCCCGGGTGGTGTGAAGGGAGAGGGGAGAGAAAGCGAAAGGCATGCCGGCGGAGGGGAGGACGCAGAGCCCAGGGTCCGGGATAAGTCCAGTCCTCTGTGGGACTCTCGGGCCAGGGCGGCCCAGCTGGGGGGAGGGGACGAGTACCGCGGGTGGTGAAGGCCGAGGCGGCGGCGCGGCGCGGGCAAGGCCCCTTTAAGGTTCTCCCCTCCCACCGGCGGCGCCGGCCTCCGCCCGCCGCTCTCCCCGCCCCGGGGTCCCGGCGAGAGCTGCGATTGGGCGGGCGCGGCGATCCCTTTGAAGTGTGGCTGCCGATCGCGGCTATTTGACGTGCGGCTCGCGGAAGGCGAAGGTTTTTGTGTTGCTCGCCGGGGCTAGTGGCGGCGGCGGCGGCGGCGGCGGCGGCGGCGGCGGCGGCGTCGGTGGAGGAGGGGCGGAGGTGCGGCGACTGCTGCACCGCGCTCCACGCTGCGGAGCGAGCCACCCGCCCCGGGAGCTCGCCTCCCCGGTGCTCCCCCTCCCTCCCCGCCCCCCCAGTGGCGCTGCCTCCTCCAAATGAGCGATTCGCCCGCTGGATCTAACCCAAGGACACCCGAGAGCAGCGGCAGCGGCAGCGGCGGCGGCGGGAAGAGGCCGGCGGTGCCGGCGGCGGTGTCCCTCTTGCCCCCGGCGGACCCCCTACGCCAGGCGAATCGGCTTCCCATCAGGGTCCTGAAGATGCTGAGCGCTCACACCGGCCACCTCCTGCACCCGGAGTACCTGCAGCCGCTGTCCTCCACTCCCGTCAGCCCCATTGAGGTCAGTCTGCTTGGTCGCTGCCCGCGCAGCGCCGTCCCCATTCCGCGCACCTCTGCTCGGCCGATGGCCCTACTGCCTCTGCCCCGAGGCTCGGTGTGATGCTCAGATCCCGCCACGCTGGCGGACTGGGTGAGGAGGGATGGAGAACAGAGGGGTCAGAGTACACCCAGTTCTCCCAGGCTTCTCCATGAAAGGTTCCCCTTTCACGCTCTCCCGTGGTATTTTCTCTCGGATTAGATTTGCTCTTTAAAAATCTTCACTGGGTCCTTTACTTTTCCTTGGCACCCAGTTTCCGGGCCAGAAATGATCTCTCCTGAGCCTTTCCCGCCTCCCCCAACCCCCACCATCAGCGGGGTTCTCTTTGAAGGCCAAATCGCCCCCGTCCCACTCCGCCTCTGTCCCATCCGGTTAGAGCGCACGACGCCCAGGCAGTCTCGATCCTAGGTCTTTCTTCTTCCCACTTCCCTGGGTGCCCTCCCCAAGAGAGCGCCAACTGCAGCCCCGGCTTTCGAATGCGCTTCTCCCCACTCCACCCCCGCGGCGCCACCGCCAGAAACCCGTCCCAAGCGAAGTTCCCCAAACTGAAGGAATAACTTTTTTCCTGGGCACAGAGAAGGAAGAGATTAGAGGGAAGGGGGCGAGTCACAGCCCCTCCCCCAGCCCGGACTCCAGATTAGTCACCTCTCGCAGTGGCCTTTGGTGAACCACTTCCACCGCCCCATTCCCCAGGGCCTGTGGCGCACCCCGGGACCCAGTGGAGGGAGGGATCCAACCGACGGGCGGCGTGAGCGCAGTGCAGCCCAGCTGCCCCGCCCGCCGGGCTCTCGCTCTCAGACCCTCTCCTCAAAGCCTTCGGTTGGCCGCCACCTCCGGTCCATTCCGCTCCCACTCAGCTCCCCCGGCACCCCCGCTTGCTCCGTCGGTCTCATAGCCTCACCCCTTCTCCCTTCCCTTGCCGCTGTTTCCCACAGCTGGACGCCAAGAAGAGTCCATTGGCGCTGCTGGCCCAGACTTGCTCTCAGATCGGCAAGCCAGACCCACCGCCCTCGTCCAAGCTCAACTCAGTAGCGGCGGCGGCCAACGGGCTGGGAACTGAGAAGGACTCTGGCCGGTCCGCCTCGGGTGCCGCCTCCGCGTCTGCGGCGCTCAAGCAGCTGGGAGAATCCCCAGCAGAAGACAAGTCCAGCTTCAAGCCCTACTCCAAGGGCTCCGGCGGCGACTCCCGTAAAGACAGCGGCTCCTCCTCAGTGTCCTCCACCTCCTCCTCATCCTCCTTGTCCCCAGGAGACAAGGCAGGCTTCAGGGTCCCCAGCGCCGCCTGCACACCCTTTCCCCCGCATGGGGCGCCGGTCTCCGCGTCATCATCCTCCTCCTCGCCGGGTGGCTCCCGGGGCGGCTCCCCGCACCACTCTGACTGCAAGAACGGTGGCGGGATTGGCAGCGGGGAGCTGGACAAGAAAGACCAAGAGCCCAAGCCCAGCCCGGAGTCTACGGCCGTGAGCCGTGGGAGCAGTGGGGAGCCTGGCTCACAAGGCGGCAGTGCTGAGGCTGGGGCATCCGGGCGCAAGTCGGAGCCGCCCTCGGCGCTAGTGGGGGCCGGCCACGTGGCGCCAGTGTCACCCTACAAAACCGGCCATTCCGTGTTCCCACTGCCACCCTCCAGCATCGGCTACCACGGCTCCATCGTGGGTGCCTACGCCGGTTACCCCTCTCAGTTCGTGCCTGGCCTGGATCCTAGCAAGTCTGGCCTCGTGGGAGGCCAGCTGTCCGGGGGCCTGGGCCTGCCACCTGGCAAGCCCCCCAGCTCCAGCCCGCTCACCGGGGCCTCTCCGCCCTCCTTCCTGCAGGGATTATGCCGCGACCCCTACTGCCTGGGAGGTTACCACAGCGCCTCGCACCTCGGTGGCTCCAGCTGCTCCACTTGCAGTGCGCACGACGCGGCTGGGCCCAGCCTAAAGGCTGGAGGCTACCCACTGGTGTACCCCGGGCACCCGCTGCAGCCCGCTGCGCTCTCGTCCAGCGCCGCCCAAGCTGCACTCCCGGGCCACCCGCTCTACACCTATGGCTTCATGCTACAGAACGAACCGCTGCCGCACAGCTGCAACTGGGTGGCAGCTAGCGGGCCATGCGACAAGCGCTTCGCCACCTCAGAGGAGCTGCTCAGCCATCTACGGACTCACACGGCCCTGCCGGGCGCGGAGAAACTTCTGGCCGCCTACCCCGGGGCCTCTGGCCTTGGCAGCGCCGCCGCGGCCGCTGCAGCCGCAGCCTCCTGCCATCTGCACCTCCCCCCACCCACCGCCCCGGGCAGCCCCGGATCGTTGTCACTGAGGAGTCCACACACTTTGGGGCTAAGCCGGTACCACCCCTATGGCAAGAGCCATTTATCCACAGCTGGGGGCCTGGCTGTGCCGTCCCTCCCCACAGCTGGACCCTACTACTCGCCATATGCGCTGTACGGACAGAGACTAGCCTCAGCCTCCGCGCTCGGATACCAGTAACTACAGCTCTTCCTCCCACCTTCCAAACCCTCCTCTCCCCACCTCCCCCTCCTTCTCAGCCTCCCTTCCCCCTGCCGCCTGGCCTCACTGCAGCCTCCACTACTGCTTTTCCCTGCGGGATTCCTACCCCCACCCAGACCCTCCCACCGGACTGTGTATTTATTTACTATAATGTTAGCTTACAAGCTGGGAATATAAGTGCATTAACGGCCCACACGAGTCGATGGTATGCAAAAAGTCTGTGTTCCCCCAAATAATAATATTAATCACAAATAACTACATGTTCCCCTCCCCTCTTCCTTTCTTTAATTATTTTTTCTTTTTATTAGATATGTTTTAAATATTTTTCCTTTTGCTTTTTTTGTCCATTTTTGATTGGTTTGGTTTTAGGGGAAGAGGGAGAGTTGAGGTTCTGGGGTTCTTCTCTTTGTTTTGTTCCCCCTTCCTGGGGAGTTTCTTGCATGCTTCTTAACCATTAAAACTACATTTCCCTCCTCTTTCCCCCTCTTTTTCCTTCATTCCCTCTTGTTTCCTTCCATTTGAGGTTCTGTTTTTTCTTTTGTACAAGTAACAGAGAGAAGATATTTTTTTGTATTGAATTTGGGGGTTGCAAGGAGGGGCCTTGGTATCAGGAGATCTTGCCTCTGTTGACCCAGAACTCTGCTCTGTGACTCCTCCCCTGAAGCCCTCTGCTCCTAGGGTCCTTGATCTGTGCCCTGGCCCTTGAAATTAGAGCCTTTCCCCCTTTACTTGGTCCGAGCACAGAGAGCCCTGATAAAAGGGCCCAAGTGGCCTCAGACAGAGCCCTTCTACTTCCAGACTCTTCTAGGCCCCAAACATCCGGTAGCCATACTACCCACTTGTGGGAGGAGAGAGGGCTTGTAGGGCTCATTTTAATTCATTCATAAGTCCAAGAATGCCCTACTGGTGTGCAACTTTGCCCTTTATATTTTGCGAAGAGCTTTTATAGTCATTGTTTTTCTCCTTTCCTGGGGCAGTGGTCCCTCTCTTGCAGTGGGGGGTGGTATCAGTGATCCTCGCTAGATCCCTCCAAAGCAGACCAGTGGTGATATCAGCAGGCAGAACAACCTTTTAGCTCCATTGGGGGAAGGATGGAGAGTCAGGGAGCACACAGATCACAGCAGTCCCTGTCACCCCCTACTAGGCCTGACCCAAGTTAGCAGTGGGCTTCCATGGGCTCCTTCAGTGACTGGGATTGAAGATTTGGGCCCTAGGTCTTCTCCCCACACCATCCCTCCTCCTGTTCTTAATACAGCAGCATGGGGGGACTGCGAAGCCTGTTTGGGATAAATAGAACACTCCCTTGGTAAGACTTATTTTGTTAATAAATGAAATACTTGGCTATATTCACACTGTGGTGTTTCTCTCTTCCCTCACCCACCGCTCTACTTCCAGACACCTAAGCAGATACCCTTCTTTTATTGTTTAAAATACATTATGCTTTCCTTCTCAGATTTCCATTCAAGGACGAGTTTATGGCCTGTCCTCAAAAAGGGGGAAGAAAAAAACAAAACTTCTGCCAATGCATTACAAATAATGTAAAACTGCCTTTATTTTTTTCCACTTGGTGATTTAGTTCCCAGCCTCACTTCACGTCAAAGACCTTGACATTTCCTGGGGACAGGTTGGGGGGATGTAAATGTGGATTACCCTCTGGGCCTAGATTCAAGGTACTAGGGGCTGAAAACGAACCAGGATCCAGGGCTCAATCATAAGACTTATGGCAGCATGGTCCCGAAGCCCTAAGGGTGAGCAAAGACAACGTGCCTCTGGCGCCACCTGGTGTCAGAAAGACGAGCGACTGGCGCCAGCCCCGACGGCACCTCTCGCGTTTCCACAGTCTAAATGCCAAGGATTTCCTCTTCACTGAAAATGCCTTCTACACACCTAAAACCAAAAGGTAAACGCACCTGCTCAAAGGGGTGCTTCGCAAGGCTTGGAGGCTCTCCCAAGGCCAGCGCTTGGTTGTCTGCCTCAGTTATCTTCGCTCCCAGAGACATCTGAACAGGGTTTGGTTTTACTGAGAAGGTGCAGCTATTATTCGGGACCTTGAAGCCACTGGGTCCCTGTTTACTTAAGCTCACACGACTGACTGACTTCTGTATCCTCGGGCAGGCGAGGGTGAGGTGCTGTTTATAGAGATGGGGCGAGGGGCAGGGCACCGTCCCACTGCATGAGGAGTCCCCGAGGTTGGAGAAGATAGATGGCTGCTGGAGGCTACGAGGCCCGGACCGCGTCTTCCTAGGGCGTTGAGCTGGGGATGCCTGCGGAGGCCCGCCCGCGCAGGTCACCGCTGCGGGACTCCTGGCGCCTGCTTGCTCCAGACGCAACACACCTGGGTGCCTGGGCTCGGCCTCCAGCGCCCAGGACTCGCGGGGCCACCTGTTGGGTGTCCCTCAAAATGGCCTTCCTCACCTGGTCCTGGCTGTTGCTGCACGGTTTTGGGATCTGTAGTTGTTGCTGTTGTGTTTCTGCTTCGCTTTTTCTGAGCAAGGCGACTTATTGGGCAGTTAGTGCTCCGCGAACTACGTGCTTCTGAAACATCCGTAGACCCGAGGTCAAGTGCAGAAGGGGTGGGAGAGATGTTCTCTGCTCGTGCTGATCCAGCCGGCCCAAACTCCACTAGAGGATCGCAGTCGGGGTCTCAGCCTAACAGAGTCATCCCATCCGGACTTGACAGAACCTCAGCATTAGATATTTTTGTGGTTTTGGGGTTCTGGGTTTGGGAGTTTGGGTGGTGGTGGGGTGCCCCTATATCTTGGTTTCTGAGCAAAATTCCTTCACTAGTCAAGAGAACCTCTGCAGAAACTCAGTGCTGGCTACTGGAAAACCCTATGCGTGTCCCTGGGGTAGGGACCAGGGCTGTTGGCATCATTAGACACCTGGGAGACTGAGTTAGGGAGAGGCTGAAAGGGCTTGAGTAGCCTCTCTGAGACCAGCTCTAGGTTTTCTAAAGAATTGGCCTGAACCTTTAAAAGACATGAAATGTAGCAACTTGCTTTAATTTTCCTTTTTCTCTGTTCCTTTGTCTGCCATTGGTTATTTCTTACCCATCCTCCCTTAATCTCAAGTCCTCCTCCCTCTTCAGTTCCTTTTTCTTCGGTACTTTTTTTTTATGCCTTCAAAAACTGCTGGAAATTGCTCCCTCTGCAGTGGGACTTAAACTTTTTCTTAAACTTGTTCAGACCTCCTTACCTAAGGACAACCACTTGTTGGAACCAGAGAAAGGAAGACTCAGTATCTCCAATAGCAAGCTCTCTAGGTAGCAAAAGAAGCTTTTCTGTAGCTGCTTGGCTTACCATGAGGTCTGAAAATGCAGTTTAGAAACTTCTCAGACAATCTCCAGAATATATTAGCTTCCTTTGCAAACCTGGAAGGTTGCCCCCAACTACCAGAGTGACACCAAAGGGCAGGCATTATAGTCTGGAGTGTCCCAGTTCTCACCCTGAAATGTCAGTTCTCCCCACCATAAATGGGTGACATTCCTAACAAATGTGGCTGTTTTAATTAGCTGGTGGGGAATTTGTTACTTTCAGTAGCTAAATTCTCATTAAACAAAGTTGCTGTTTTAATAGAGATAATACTCCCCACCAACTGCTTATTTGCATAATTAATTCATCCAGCAACTCTTTTCTTTGAGAATTACCTCCACCTTCTATTTCTCTACCTCCTTCTCATCCTAGCCCTCTTCCCCCTCTTCCTCCTAATTTCTCCCAGGTGCCAAAGCACCAGGAAGGGTAGAAGCCACAGAGCTGGAACTTGAGACACTGGACGTTCCTGGCTCCGGGTCATTTTTCACACCTCCTGCCTGGTTATTTTTGTGGCTTCGTGGGCAGCAGTTGGGAGAAAGGGAGGAGAAAAAGAGAAAAGGCTCACATTCAAATATAGGTTTGACACAAACAGAATTGTATAGTGTTAAGTTTTTAACTTCCCAGTCACCACCATCAACCCACACATCCCCCACCACCCCCACTTCTCCACCTAATCCACCTCCTAAGAAATCTGCAGCCCTAGTGAGAGGTGTGGGACCCTTTACCACCTTTAGACAGCCATAACTGCCTTACCCACCAGTACCCTGTGATATGTCTCTCAATATATGAACTAACTCCTTCCTGATATATGTCTGGGTTATTGTGGCATTTGTCCTACCATAATCCTTTGGCTCTGCGCTTTATTAATCATTCTGTAGGGGAAGCTGCACTCCAGTTTTCTGTTTGATTTGATTTCATTCATCCTGTCTTTTTGTAAAATAGATGGTTGAGTGCATCTGATAATGTATGGTTTAATTTGGAGCACTATGGGTTTGAATTACCATTTTCATAATATGCTGTGCATTAATGTGTTACATCATTTATAAAGAGGAATGTGCTGGGTTTCAAACTTTCTCCTGAAAGCTAAAGTCACCAAAAGGAAACAAAGCCCAATCACACCAACCCATCTTCTTACCTTACTGCCAGAGAAACAAACTCCTTCCTCCCTCACCCGGTGAAACCTGCCAATGCTCATAAAACCCAACATGAGGCTTTTGTTTTCACATAATGCAGGTGGGTGTCAAGGTTTTGGGGGAACTTGCACATGGCTGCCCAGGAGCCATCAATGGCAGTACAAAGCTCCCCTCATTATTGCATAACAACAGCTTTACAGCCAACCCCGTTTTGGAGACCTCCAGTGGATGGTTCTCCTCAACCCTAATCCCAGAACTCCCTCCCCAGTGGCTGTAATAACACCAGCTGTCTGTTACTCAAACTCTGACTGAGGAGGAAAAAGCACTGATTATCCAAATACAGTCATTAAAGGGGAAATGTGTTTTTAGGACTGTCAGAGTGATTAATGAGGGCTAGCCATCTTTGCAAATGCACTTGTTTAGTCTAACTGGCAGCTTCTATTTTCCTATTGATTTATTGCAGCCGTTGCCGGGCCTTGGTGTGTGCGAAGTCAGGGCACTTCACAACTGCGCCCTGTTTAAACAGGAAAAGCATGCACCATTTTGTCCGGCAGGGAGGGGGCAGCCCAAAGTCTCTCCCTTCAGTTCAGTCTCCAGGGGCCCAGACCAACAAAGAAGACATTAAAAACCTGCTGCCCGGAGAGGGAAGGAAACTGCCTCCCCTCAGTTGTCCCCAATAAGTTCCAAGGTCAGTGGAGACACACCAGGGCACCTGGACAAAGCCTGCCCTATTGTAACCCTCAACATGCCCACATTTTCTCCTCCAGTCCCCGCAAACCACCTGTCAGCCACTGAGTTCAAGTACAGGAAAGGCACCCAACACAGGAGGAGGCAAGGGAGGAGACTTAGGGGGCAAGGCTAGCAACTCCCCATGGTCCAGGGGTAGGAACAAGGTCAGGGGCTTTGCCAGAAATGGATGAGGCCAGTGGTTGATTTCAACTTTTAAATAAATTGGGGGGTGGGGTACATAAGGTAGAGACTTCTTTCTACTTGTACAGTTATGTTTTGACAAATAACATATCTAATGGCCAAAATAGAAAAATGACACCTTGGAAACAGTGTCCTACTATTTGCGGATTATATTTCCAGGTGGTCAGTCATCACAGCAAATAGAATTTATGGAACTCCTGCTATATGCCCAGCACAATGCTGGATGCCATGAGGCACAGAAGAAAACTGACAAAATTCCTGCCCATTTTTCTTGGGAGAGATAAGACATACCCATGAGACAGATAGCATTATATATAACTGCATTTATGTTGATCTAATAAAGTGCTAAATTGTTCTGTGCAGACAGTAGAGGATAGGACAGTATATAATAAGATGCTGATTGTGCAGGAACTGGAGTTGGAGGGTTCACCAGGGGCTGCTGTTGGGGACCTTCCGTGGGGGCTCCAATCTGTTGGGAGGCTCCCCAGTTCCTCCTGTGCTGGAAAGATGGATGAGGCCTTCATTCCTTAGCAGTGAGAGGGCTGGAACTTGAGCCCCTGAGCCCATAATTTCCATTTCTAAAGCACATCAAGGAACAAGCTTCACTATAAACAACGCATCTGAATTTTCTTCCACCTACCCTCTCTAGAATCAGCTTGCACCTTCCACAGAGCATTCCAGGCATGGAAATGGTTTGTACTTCTTCCTAAATGAAGTGCCTTTCCAAATTCTTCCAGGGTGGTGGCATATCACCAGCATTATTAACACTTCCTAAAACAGGAAAAGCTGTCAGTGAATTTGGATCACAGATGAACTGGGAAAACTTTCTCTTAGAAAAAAAAATTGATCTTACTGGCTGAGAAAAAATGAAATGACCGTATTTTATAAACTTCAAAATGGAAATCAATGCAGTGGTCTCCAACTTTTTTGGCACCAGGGACCGGTGCTCCTATGAGAATCTAATGCCTAATCTGAGGTGGAGCTGAGGCAGTGATGCTAGCACTGTAATGAGGACTTTTCACCTAGAGAACTGGCTTCAACAAACTGAATTATTAAATTTTTTTAATTTGATGAACTTCTGAGTATAGAGTGATTCAGGTATTTTAGAGACTATGTGAGTACTTAAATGGGTCAGACAATGTTGGGAATCCTGTGAAGTTAAACCAAGATCTACAAAAAAGAATCACATTTTTTACAGCCTATAACCAATTGCTTTTGGAAAATGGGACTGGCAAGGAAAGAAATGAAAAGCAGATAAAAATCAAACCACGGTGAGGGGAACCTTGCTCTGAGTGGGCAGTGGTATCTCCACAGCTCTTTGAAACATAAAATAAAAGGATCCTTCTGGAGTTTTAATCAGAACCAGATTTTAGAATAGAAGCAGTAATTGGGAAAACGTCATTGCATGTTTCCCCATGTCCTGTTTGCTCCCCTGGATGTGTGTACACGTGAATGAATGTGCAGTGTGTGTGTAGTGTATAAGTTATATATGGGCTTATATGCAGTCCATAAAGTAAATAGTGTGACTGTGCTCTTCCTTCTCACTTTTGACAACTTTGAATACACGCACCACCAACAAATGTATAGAAATGATAGGCCAGACCCACCCTAGGGCGGCTCAAGCAGCATTATTTTGTGTGTGCCATGACATAGTTAAATATAACATACGCTGGGCATTTTTTACTTACAACAACCTTTTAGTTCACTTTAATGAGCAAACTGAAAATTAGAAAAATTAAGTAAATTGCCCAAGATCTCACAGTTAAAGAGCTGTGGAGCCAGGATATTAACATAGTTCTGACTATAAAACCCTTTGCACTAAGCCAAGTAGCGTCAGACTTGGTATCTAGGTGGGTCTAGATGCTACAGATGGTTAGAATTAGGGGAACAGTCCCATTAAAATGTCTTGGCCATATGCCTGCAGGTGTTGTGACACTATGCAATGCTAGACACTATGCAATCCAAACAAAGTTGGTCCTGCCCCTCCCATCTGAGAACTTAGATGCTGCTCAGTACAGGGAGTTTGGCTTATCTAGTTCTATGTACTAGGTACTATGGTCTTCTCTGGGGATTAAAATAAAAGTGGGAGAGATACCGGTCTTGCCTCAAAGAGCTAGATGTGTAAACTAATTAAGATGTGATAAACTAAGAGCTCTAGTTATGCTGTTGCAATAGTTAGTATAAGCTAGATGATGCTGTGGTAACAAATTAATGCCAAAATCTCAGGAGCTTAAATTAACACAACAAAGACTTATTTTTCACTTATACTACATCTCCTTCATGGATTGATAGGGGTCTCTGTATCAGTCAGTGTTTGACCAGAGAGGCAGAACCAGTAATAGAGTAAGGCATTTATCTCAAGGCATTGGCTTACACAATTGTGGTGGCTAGCTAAACAAGTCGGAAGCCTATAGGGCAGGCAGGCAGACAAGAAGAGAATGTCACAAGCAAGTTGAAACTCTACTGGTATGAGCTGTTTGAAGTTCCTGAACTCCAGGAAGGCCCAAGCTCTCTTTTAAGGGGCTCACCTGATTAATCTCTCTTTTGAGCCACTTAAATTCAACTGATAAAGGATTTCAATCACATTTGCAAATTTCCTTCACAGAAGCACCTAGATTGGTGTTTGTTTAAATAACTGAGGACTGTAGTTCAATCTAAACAAGGCGACACATCAGAAAGCATCTGCAGTGTTGAACATAATCAATCAGGCTCATTGACTGACAAGGAACATTCTCAATGGTCACAGCAGGGGAAGAGCTGGAGAGTCTTTCATGAATAATTACCTGTTTCAGGCATAAAATGATATATGTCACCTCTGCTCATAATCCTCAGGCCAGTACTGATCACAAGGCAGGATGTTGACCCTCCCTTGTGCCCAGAAGTAGAGGAGAGCTGGAGGGCAGCCCATCACAGGTGTTGCCTAGATGTTGTGACTAGCTCCATTCTGCCCTCCCCTTGCTCATTGTAAACAGGGGAAAACTGAGTTTGTGGTAAGATGAAGGCATGCAGTGACTGCCAAGGGCCACACCGTAAGGGAGAAGCCAGGACAAGAACTCACCCCTCCCTCGCTCCAGCTCACCTCTATCCTGCTTCCTCAGGCCTTCCCAGACAGAATGTCCTTCCAAATCCATTAAGCCCTGTTTACCTGAATAAAGTTTATATCTGAAATCATATGAACCCGGTGCCTCCAGGGACAGAAAGCTCTAGGCAGTTAGGACAGTCCTCTCGGGGCTATGAGACCCTGAAGTTCAGAGATTTGGGACTTCTGTATACCTCATGGTCCTGAGATCTCCACCAGATGCCTCACAAAGAACCACCTATTTGAGCATTGAGGCAGCATATTAATAACCGCTTCTTTCAGAAAGACAAGGACCTTTGATGCATTGGATGCTAGCAGTACTTTCATCTGTGAAACTTACAGAAAGCTAAGGATTGATTCAAAGCGATAATGATCATTGGTCACTGCCAAACAAGTGCCATCAACAGTATGTGCTCTAAATTGAAATGAAAGAAGTCTGGGCAACAGGTACCAGGCATGGCCTTTTTCCTTCTCTTTAACATTTATTGAGTGCTTGCTGTGTGCCAGGCACTGTGCTAATTTTCCATATAAGATTCATTTAATCCTAGCATCAATTTTCTACAGTGAGTCTGTTATTGAAAACATTTTCTCAAGGTCAGAAAGCCAGTAAGCAATAGAGGCAAGATCTTTACCAAGTCTAGTTAGTTCCAAAACCCACACTGCTGCCACCAGAGCCCCCATGTAGCCTCATGTGGATGGTACCCCACATGAAGGGATCTGGCCAAAGGACCAAGTGGGGACTCTATGGTCACTCATGATACCTAGCCTGAGCTGTATTGGCCTAGAAGAGGGGCGTGCTCTATATCTCTCAAAGGCTCCAATGTGTGGAGGAAGGATAGGTGGAGCCTTGCTGATCTCTGATCCTCTCCTCTAAAGATGATAGGTCAGGGAGGAACCATAAATCTCCTGATGCCAGCCTCAACTCCTGATGGTCACAACTGAGCCTTGAATGCACATGTACTTGTAGAAATATTTCCTAGGACCCTACTATGTGTGCTAAATGCTATCAGAGGATAGGAGATGCATAAGACATGGCTCCTCACATCTAACTGCTTACGATCTAGTATGGAAAATAGTACAAACACATACTAATAATGTGAAAAAAAACTATGATGTTACCAAATGAAGAGAACCTACAAGAAATGCTAGGTGTTTGGAGCACCCTGGGAGCTAGAATTCATTCATTCATTCACATGAGCCCCAGAGGAGGAAGAAGAGGTCTTCAAGTGGGGCAGCCTGAGCAAAGCACAAAGCCTGACTGTGCAAGGTGTGTTGGGGGAGATCCCTCCAGCTCACACCAACCAGCTTTTGTCTGCAGGGAGCTCAAAGGTACCTGCAAGTATAACTTAAGGGAGTCAGTGCTTCGGGGCCATGGTCATAAATGCGGTCACCCAGCAAAATTCAGCTCAGGGCTTAGAACTGAAACATGCATCACACTTGCTGACCCAGCTTTCCTGGTCACAGTCACCCACTGGCCTCTCCAGCTCCCAGTGGCCACCTCCCTGGCTCCAGTTACAGCTTCAGGGCCCAGAGCACAGCGAGGGACTCCAAGCTTACTGATAGTGACACTGACAAGTGGGGTCTTCACACCCATCCCCTTCTTGATGCTCACCTGCCTCTCCTGAGCCCACTCCCTTCTCTGGAAGTACTAGAGGAGAAAATATTCTTAGAGAGCACCCTTCTTTGCACCCCTTACTCCTAACCATCACCTTCCCCTCCATCCCTCCCCCAGTACCATCCCTCCTCCCAACACACACACACACACACACACACACACACACACACACACACACACACACAC
>PVKZ01001655.1:153640-347007 GCA_004027375.1 Macroglossus sobrinus | reverse complement strand
GAGCTGGTTGGAAGAGCTGGTCTGTCTTGCAGTACATTAATGGGTGTGAATAGCTGCTACCAACGTAAGTCGTCACTGTTAGAAGCTGTTATGCAACACTATAATAGCCTATTTAAGATGTAACATGATACTTACAGTGTCTACTTTTTTTAAGGAGTAAGAAAGTGTGAATATAAGTTTAAATCAGTCCTGAAAGTAAGAAAAAGTATCCTCATGCCCTATTTCTTTTCAAAGAAGTCATTTTCCTGCTTACATAATGTACAAACAATAATAACAAAAGCAAACAATGTAACTTAACATGCCTTGATATTTATTTAGTGACAATACAAAATTTTAGTAGAGCCTTGCAGGTAGATGCTTAGCAATCTTGCCTCACTTGAACACCTTCTATCACTTTTTATTATACGAGGGGATTTGTATTGGGCTGTCATTCTTCATAATATAATTTTCTTATTGTTTATTTAAGGATCCATACACTGACTGAGGCTTGTGAAACTATGCTATGAAGCAATCTAATTAACTTTCAAAATCTGGTACACAGGCGCTTACTGCAAATGAGTTCTGTCTAACCATCTTCAGGGGGAGATTTGTTATTCAAAACAAGAAAATCCTCAAGGCAGGAGCCTTGTTGTCCAGTAATCCTGTGAATAAGTCTAAGTAGTTTACTTCCAATAATTGCATCTCCAAAGGAAATGTGCCAAATGTTTATCAATGCAACTATGGCCAACCAAAATATAGAGGATAACCAGGAAACTATTTTCCCTTTAATAATAATAGTAAACCTAACATCTATCTATTAAAGTGACTTATAATATAGCTAAAAAGTTACATCAATATTAGGAAGTCAATTTCACAATAAACCTTGAATGAAAAGCACATATTAGATTTTCTATTTGTCTAAGAAAACTATTGACCTTGTCTCTTAATAATATGGAACACCATTAAGCTCAACTTCCCTAATATCCAATGCTTTCGATTTTGCATCCACCTACTTAAGATTATTGGTACATATTCCTCTTTGCTAAACAATACCAATTATCTCTATCCTGAAAAAAAAGCAATATGCCTGGTCCAGCTAGGGGATTTAAAAATAACATAATAACAACATCAAAAGTGTGTCCAGTAAGGAAAAACCCAACTACAAAATTCTATACAAAGTAAAAAACAACAACAACAACAACAACAAAGAACAAACATCAGAATTCAGATTTTAAAAGCATTATTTTGTTTAGTTGAATTAGGGGACATAAATTTATAGGGTATGTTCCTAACTACCTGAGGTTCTTTCATAGAGGAATTCTGTGTTAAACAGTGAGTCTTACATGGGGGTTTATAGCTAGTAGGTGCTTAATAAAAATTGGAATGAAATAAAATATACATTAAAATATCAATTAAAAAATACATGATTTCTATTTGAGAGTCTAGAAAAGTAGATGGTCTTTAGGTAAAGACAATAATCACTTTTATATGTAGAGATTGCAAATAAAGCTTGGGTAAAGGATACTGGCTTGGCAATTTGCTATTTGCCATAAAAAGAATATCAACAAGGTAAGTCCTATTGAAACCATATTACTGAATTCATTTTCATGCTATAGCCTACATCACATAAAGGTTTTATATCATTAGCAAGTTCAGTCAGCTCATCCATCAGAATTACTCCGACCTTATCATTTCATGCATCAACAATATTTTAGAGTCACAAGTAGAATAAAATAAAAACAAAGCTTAGAAAAGTAATTATTTTACAGCTACTCCTCTATTTTCATGGGTCAAAAAAAAGTCTTACTCATAAATTTGCTTAAATTATTAATTCTCCGAATTAGCTAAGTATCAAGATGAGGGAGGGAAATCTTAAAAATATTGTTAAAATATAAGTGTATAAATGAAAATGTTATCATGGTATCTGCAAATATTTCCTTCAGATAGTTTAAGACACTGCAAAGAGTATTACATAGCCTTAAGAAGTAGTAATAAATAGTCCAAATACATTATCATTAACAAATCTTTATGGTTTAGTTGCAGTAATGCTCTATGACAGTATTTTAGTTACTAAGACACCAGCATCCTTGAAGGCTGTCACAAACTGGATTCCTCAAGTACCTTCTCCAAACTTCAGACAGTTTGACACAAGTTTCCCAAAAAATGTGAAAAAATATGTAAGTTGGAAATGTGGAAAAAGTAAATTAAGATATTGTCTAGACCTATAAAGACCTGACAACTTAGTGAAGGAGACATGACCACCATTCAAAAAGATGCAAACAATGAAGGGATTAGAACAAAAATGGAAATTAAGTAGAACCTTTAAAAGCAGATAAGAGTTTATTAGGCAGAAATTAGATAGACATTTTTAAATGAAAGTTTTTCTAAAAAGAAAGAATACTCTGCACAAAAGTACCAAAACAGATGAGCTTCAGAGAACCTTAGGAATATATTGCTCAAATTATGGGATAATGAAAATGCTTATCCTGGCACAGAAAGCCATTAAAAACAAAATAAAACAAAACATAAACTATGTATTGATTTCATATTTTTATCTGTCACAATACTATGTACTTGACATATGTTACCTCATTTAAGCCTCATCACAACCCATGAAATATACCCTATTGTCCCGATTCTACAAATAAGAAAACTGAATTAGAGAAGTTAAGCAACTTGCTAAGATCCAAAGTAAAGTCAGCATTCAACCCACTTGGGCTCACCCAAAGGCCTCACTTCTACCGCTACCTTGCCTAGGGGACACGTGGGAGATTGAAGCCACAGCTTGGGGAGCTCTGTAGGTTATACTGGGGAGTCAAAATGAGCTATAAAACCAGACACCTCTTTCAGAAAGGTTAGAAAGGAACAGAATTAACACGGTAACCAGGTCCAGGGTAGATATGAAGGGAAAGAGACTAGAGACTACTGTTACCCAACATGGGAGAGGAAACATCCTAATACAGATGAGCCAGACCAGCAGTAGACTGAATAAGGAGAGGATGGTGAAACAGATGAATGCAAAATGCAAATATTCATTTAGGTGCTTCTGAATTTCCTTTTTCAGAGTGTGCACCCCTCTTTTCTGTCCCTTTTATCTACCTCATTTTCTGTAAAAAGTCAAAGTGAAAACATTTATTATCTGTTCAATATTACATATTGTTTATTTAATTCTATAGTGTTTCAATTTTACAAATTCAATAACTTGATTAGGGTAAATACCCAAGCAACAGAGCTGTCTTTCAGACTTGGCTCTAAAGTCCATGGCTCTTGCCACGATGCCACAGTTTGTCAAGATGAATGGAGTTTTTACTAGAAGAACCAGGGGTAGGGGTAGGTTGAAAGGGGAGGTGGGAAATTATTCCAATTCCTTCTGTCAGCTTCTATCATGTCTATCTCTAAGTTTCTCAAAATATTTCAAAATTGTTTAAAATAATATTTAAAAAGTACAGTCATAATAGAAAAACTTATTTTTCCTCCAAGTTGCACAATAAAATTATTGCAGATGAACTCAAAATGTTTTATTTTTTCATAATTTGTACTTTTTTAACTCTAAAAATGGTCTTTTAAATGCTGGCAAGCTTCTGTAATTCAAATGAGCATAATGGTATATTCACAATTTGCTAAGATACTTGAAAGTCATTTTGAGGTTTATTAAAATATTAAGTAGAAATTATTAGCACTAATAGAAAAAAGCCTTTAATTATTAGTGACCAAAGTTACTATGATTTTTAAGAGGAATAAAAATAATCACTGATGAAACTATGTCAATAATGATTTACTTAAGATTTAAAATTTCAAGTAAATCCATAATTAATAAGAAATTCTCTATCAATGTACATTTAAAATAATGTATTCTATTCAACCAAAAATTCTGAATAGTAAAACACTATTATACTATACACATATTCAAGGTTCTTATGTTTTTCTTTTTCTCAATACCATGCTTTACATCAATTTTTTTTAAAAAGTCAATTAATTTTACTCTGTATGAGTTTTATTAAATGGCATACATACTAGACATTATGTACATGCTTCTTGGTTTTCTTTATTTATAAATGCATCCACATGCTTGGACGCTAGGTGAGATTATCCCTATTTTCTCCAATCACTTGTATACCTACCCAAGCACTGAAGAAATAATGTTCAAAATATTTTCCTCATTTTTTAGATCTCTTTTCAACATTTAGGTACACTTAGGTTTTGATCTCCATTAGAAATAACCAAATCAAAAGTTTTTAATAAAAATATTTTTTTCTCAATAAAAATTTTCTTTTATGTTTATATTTCTTAATAAATCTGAAATCTGTCTATCTTTTCTTTATCTTTTTTTGACTAGGCATCAAAATCTATGGCTATACTAGCTATTCAGTTAGAAAATCTAGGACTCTTAAAGTATATTTTGATCTAAGTTAAAAGAGCCCAAACATCTAGAGCTCATTTTCATTTTTATTAGTACTAAAACTAATCATAGACAAAAGCAGTAAATTATTGATGTCTAAGGTCTTTCCAACTCAAGTATGAATTTCAGAAGATGTTTAGCATTTCAGAAACTCCGTTTTGAATATCCTGATAGTCTTTAAAATTCATGTATTACATTTTGCACTGCACACAGTTTAGGCTATTTCACATTGGTAAAAATCTCATTTCCTAATTTTTTAGCAGCTTGTACACTTCATGTTATGCTCCAGCCTCATGGATACCTTTTACTGGCTGTGTATCAGTGGCAAGTTCACTTAAATTGCTCAATTTCAGGCTCAAAGTATTAAATGACAATGAAAAGCAATGAATGTGATCAACTTCTACAACATAGGGTAAGTGTAATTTGAAGAAAAACAGGAATAGTTAAATTCAAACTATAAAGGCCAAAGCTTTGGTGAAGGTATAAAAAGCTTGAATCTGCTGGAAGAGGGGCAAGAGTTTGATCATTCTTGTGAGAACAGTAGCCATCACCAGCATCTGTATCCATATAGTAAATATAAACATGGTAAATATAAAACAGATTAATGTTATTTCCTAAGGCAATCAAAGGAGACAAATGAATTGGATACCAGAAGTCTTGAATTTTCAGGCTGTAGCTTAAGATAAAAACCATAGGTATCACTTGTCTAAAATATTACTTTTGAAAACAACTGACATTTAAAGATATGCTCAATTACCATCTATTCTTAATTTTCCCAAGGCCTTGATACATTGATACACTAGGCCCCTATTCAAGGCGTGCACATACCCCACAAACACACATACACATTTCTCACAGAAGTCCTAAAAATTCTACCCAAGAGGGAAATGACAACAGGACTTCAACCATCACAAGTAAATATTCTTTACTTTTTCACAGTCCAAACTCATGCCTCCAAGCAGAAGTATCGCATTGGAATGCTCAGTCTGTGTGATCTAATCACTATTCTCTACATCCTTAACTGCAGTTTAGCTTTGATGTTAGTGTTTCTTGTACCAGTTCATTCAAAGTACACATTTGAATGAACTTTGCTGGGGAATGATTGTGGTGAAAGGAGAAGTATCTCAGGATCTGAGATCTTTCCAGGGACCACAGCCTCTGGGATGTATCCTATTCCCTTTCCTACACTTCTCTACCTATGGGTTTCAAACTGCACTCTGGGTTCTTCAATGTAACTCTCAGGTTCTGCAAGTATGAAGGCCTAACTACTTGCAGAATCTGTTCATGCTTTTATAGTTTTAGTTGTGATAATAACACAAATTGTCACAGAACAGTGTTTACTGAGTGCATTACTCGCTATTTTCTGTACTAGTCTTTCAAAGACATTTCCTCATATAACTTTTGCCAAAGTCCTAAGGTAGTCCTTACCATTTTAAAGGCAGAAGAACTGAGGCTCAGAAACATTAAATTATTTACTCAAGGGCACTTGGCCAGGAAGTGGCAGAGAATCTGAACCCAAGCAATACAATTCTAAATTCTATACTTCGAATTACTCTACTCTTTAATTTTGACACAAGTCAGTTTCTGTCTTTCCCACAAAACTTACTCATGCCAGCCCAGAGTAATGTCTCTCCGTCAAAATTTATCTATTTCTCTAAGTATCTAGTTTGCCAAGAATTTCTTATAATCTTTCTATCTTTATCCTGTCTCTCCAGCTGGATTATAAATATCTTAATTGGAGGGATATGCTTTCTCTCAGTGATGCTCTCTCGTGTGTTTAGCAGGATCTCAAAAGAATTTGGTATGAGTCTAAGAAATTATTGGTTAATGACAATACAGATTTGTAGTTGGATCTTCATCTATCAACTGACAGAAAAAAAGTTTGATATGTAGTTCAATGCCTTACTGGGGACAGTCAAGGAGAGAGGTAGTTTATCAATCCACATGTGTAAATTTAAGAAAGTCTGTTAAGTCCCCTAAAGTTCATTTGTCATTTGTGCAATGGTGTTATTACTGATACCTATGGGTTACTACACATAGCCAAATATAAGTACATAAAGATAGTTTAAAGAACTGATGGTTGCCAGGTAGGAGGTGGATTGTGATTGCTGGGTAAAAAAAAAATATGAAGGAATCAAGAAATACAAATTGGCAGTTACAAAAAAGTCATAGAGATGTAAAATACAGCATAGGGAATGTAGTCAATAATATTGTAATAACTATGTATGGTGTCAGATGGGTACTAGACTTATTGGGGGGATCATTTTGTAAATTATATAAATATCTAACCCCTATGCTGTACACCTGAAACTAATATAATATTAAATGTCAACTGTAATTGAAAAAATTTTTAATTAAAAAAATTTAAATGGAAAGAATTACTAATACTTAGGTACTCAAAGTAACTAACCTTGGATTCAACTAGAGCAGTGCTTTTCAAACCATGTTACCTGAACTGAACTAAAAAACACCATAGAAGAACTTAACCCAGAGTGAGAAGTGAGAAGAAATGAAGAGTAAGGGAATGCAGAACCACTGGTTGGGGCTCCTGGAGGCTGCTCCCCCACTATCCTCTGTAACCAGAAAAATCTGTTTCTATAAATTTCATACACAGAAATACTCCATGAGAGTTTTCTTTGGAAACCAAAAGAATTCAGTTATAAAGTTGGAACAATACTGTTTGATCCCACTTAGAAAACTACAGACAACAATGCTTTTAAGTCAATAAAGTTGCTCTATTAAATGGAGGAATTATAAAGGCATAAAGTGTAAATTATTAGTAAGGCAGACTGTCCTTTAGAGAAAATAAGTAGTAAAGAACACTTAACCACAGAAGATACTGTTCAGCTTTCTGAGCCCGTGTTACTTTTTGACCCTTTTCTCACTGCCTCTCTGAGAAGTCCTTACTGATTTTCTATGATTTGTATCACATTCACTATAAAAATTTAATTCTTTAAGGCCCCTGCAGAAATTAGGTGGCTCACTTCCTTTAACTCTCCAGGCCTCAGACCACTATATGTCTCAATTCCAAGGAACTCCCCCATTTTTTCCCCCTCAATAACTGTGATACATTGATGTCTTTTAGTCTTCTAAATATCAGATGCTAAGAAATATACAATTCATCTAGGACTGCCTGGACCCACACTATGAATTAAATCAATGGGTATCTACCAGCTATAAGGACCTTTACCATTATTGATATAACGGATTTAACCCATTGGTGAAAAACATTCCAGTCATTCAGACATTCCTAACTCAATTGTTCCCTTAAAAATGTCCATCCACATTTGTTTTCATCTAGTTCAAACTACATTCATGATTATGAAAATAAACAACAAAAATCAATTGAAACCTTTCTGCCTTTCTACTAATATCTTAGCCATCATTTTCAATAAATCTAAGTTATTCTTGTTAACAACCCGACCCAGCAGCCCATGATTTTTTAATTTTTTACTTCTCCCTCAACTTGTTGGTTTTTTTTTTTAATTTTACTTCTCACTAATCCTCAAAAGAATGTGTTAATAATCTACACAATGCTGGTACTACTCCACAAATGCTGTTTCACTTCTTAAAAAAAAAATGTGTCTTTTCTTAAATATCTCTGCTCGATGGCAGCAAAATAACAAGGAAAAAACTACAATGACACCAAGAGTAATACTAATTATACTGTTTATAATTTAAAAAATATTTTAATATATTCAATGCAATTCACTATTAAGTGAAGGTTAATACAAATAAAGTTAGGGTAAGGTGTAGGTAAGTGATTCTCAAACTTATGATACATCATAATACCCAGAGAGTCTCTCCCCTACCCCAGATTGCTATGACATGCCTCTAAAATGTCTGAATCATAGATATAGGATGCCAGAGATTTTGCATTTCTAACAAGTGCCTAGGAGATGCTGATGCTGCTGTTCCAGGAACCACACTTTAATAAATATTTTAGTAAACAGTTGAAATTTCTAAATCTACATTTTAGGTGTGAGTAGTAAGCATATAGGACCTTATTCAAGAGGCTATGCACCTGGGGGAAGGAGAGGAGGGATGCTCATAGCAGGTACTTCAAGTACTGCTACATAAATTTGCATCAGAGGGTTTGTAAATGAACTAGCACCAAGACTTTACAATCTTAGCCTCCATTTTCTTATCTGGAAAATCAAGGGCAACACCTGTCTCACCTACTAGACTGGGATATATTGAGCATTACTGGATAATGCATGGATGACAGGTTGTAAAGTATAAAGCTTTGTTATCGTGATTACTTAGAAATTTATCAGTCAACAAAGGACATCCCATAAGAATGGGATTCTCAGATTGACCAATGAATTGCTAAGATTATATTTCCTCCAGTCTAAAGAAATTCAAGATGAAAACAATGGCAAACACTTTTCATGACTCAATTTTTTAATTTTACTTTATTTGTTGTGTAATAAAAAATAAAAATACTTTTAAATTTCCTTCCTTATTCTTCAATGTTTTTGAATTGCCATTTAAATTTTTATAATTCTTACTTTAAAGAAATTTACTAATAGATTTTATGAAAGAGTGATTTAGCAATTTCTCAAATGTTAAACCACAAAATTTTATTGTATAAAACACTTATGTGTCTCAATGCGTTGCAAAACTACGATCCTACTGTTGATTTGATTGCTTATGTGTCTCTAAGACTTCAAGCTTATGACCCTCTCTTCCTCGTATTGCAGGATTCATCCTTTTTTAACAGTCATACTTAATGTGGGTTCATGCATTACAATTAAAAATATATATTTTCTTAATATAAAATGCTGCGTAAGTTTGTGAAAAGTGTCTTTTGGCAAATTTTAACTGCAGACAAAATTTAAAAGCTTGCAAAGGCATCAGCATAGCATAGTAGTGTCAAACTCATGGCCCATCCTGTATCTAGCTAAGTGATATGGACCAGTCACTCACCTACTCTAGGTCTCAGTTACTTCAGCAGTAAAATGGGGTAACTACCACCTAGTCAAAAGCTCTAAGCCTAGTATATTACTCATAGTCTACAAATGTTATCTGTTCTTATAATTCATTATTACTTTTGAGTATCAATTAGAAATCCATCACAGTTTATAAACAAGAAGGTTTTTTTAAAAAAAATAATTACAGAATATACTTTTGACCTATGTATGTAACTGCTCTACTTTTTACTAATACTAAAATTATCTCTTTGCAAATTATTAAATATTCAATATATCAAAAACTGACACAAGCTTACTTTGTGTGGGAGCTTTTTATAATGTAAGTCTTTGTGGAAAAATTACTAATTCTGCAGAATTAAAAAAACTGCTAAAATATTAGCCTATTAAATTATCCCTGATCCTTAAAAATATAATACTCCATCAATTAAAGCCTGACTGTTCTCTAGATGTTAGAACACCCAAGGTACTCAATAATTGAGTAATTAAAGGAAGGAGGAAGTAATTTATGTAACTTTAAGAATGAGTTAAAGTGTTATTGCTTGCCTTCACCTGTTGAGAGGGTTTTGTTTGTTTTCGTTTTGCCTGAAAAGTAATACTAACCTATACCTGTCTGCCAGACCTATTCAATATTGGACTCAAAAAATTTTTTGGAAGTAGTTAATTAAATATAAATCATAAATCAATTCTGACTGTAAGAGTTCCCATCAAAACTAGAAAAAAAACCTTCAATCTATAAAATAAATTAGTTTAATAACCATTTTCTTTGAAATTTAATTCACAACAATAAAGGAAGAGATTTAAAAAAGTTCTGTTTATCCATTTGTTCATGTTAATCTGTTATGTGACAATTTTGGTATCTAGTGAATTGAATTCTTTATTAAAAAAATGTATTTCTCAGGGATTACATAATTGGATTTATGTTACTAATTTCACAGTATTCTTTAATAGACAAATGTGATAGAAAATTTTCTAAGAAGAATATTGTCTAATTATCTCACTAAACAAGTGTACCTACTTTCCCAAGATGCTGCCAGAACACACTGTTTGCTTAATTATCCAGGATGATGACAATTCTTGGGAAGTTACTGGACTTTTTCTTCTGTATGTAATCAGTCATGTTTTTAGTCCTTATCAGCCTAAATTTACTTTGTGTCTTCTCTTTTTCTTTCAGGATTCTTGGAAGAAAGCATGCAATGGACTGGGAGAAAGCATTCATCTTTTTAATTTGCCTCTGGAAGGCAAGACAGAGACTGCCTCATTAGCATAGTTATCTCTGCTTTTGTGGCACTGGAAGCAAGGCAGTATGTTGTTGCTCCTGCTCATTAAAACTCTAGGTAATAACTGTATATACAACAGTTGTTTATACTGGCAGACAATGTTGCCTCATCTTCACATGTGGAAATAGATTTATCAGAAATATAACGCTTAATGGGACTCTATAATAATATTTCCTAAAAAGCATCTAATTGCTTACTTCTTGATTCAGTCATCTTCAGGACTTTTTAAGGTTTACAGTCACTATAAGAACTTCATCTATTATTTCTTTTCATTATAAAAAAAGTTGGCATTCATTTATTTAAGTTTTTTGTTATTATGTATCAGTTTCAGGTATATATTACAATGACTAGACATTTATATGTTATGAAGTAGCATTCATTTATTTTATTACTTTACCAATAAAAAGCACTGTATGTTGCTTTATAGGTGCAGGTATTACATTTATAGCATATAGAGATATTTGAGCAAGAAATTTTAGTCAAATCTCCTTTTTTTTCCCATTTATCTTTTTAGGTTTTGACAGTTGGTAAATTTTTGAGCCAAGTTGAATAATGTAATGTTTAAAACAGAGCTTCAAGGACACATATAAGCCATCCCATTGCACAGAATCAAATTTGAAAAACAAAAATAAACAGAAAAAATAAAAAACTTTTAGCTTTCTTCTTAAAATGTTGATAGCACATTAAAATACCATAATTAGTCAACTTCCATCTATGCAAATATCTTAGGAAAGCCTATCTATGGAAATTTGAAAGTATTCAAACTAAGTCAGAAAAATATTTTTACCAAATGTTATTAAAGTAAAATTTCTTGTAGAATATTTAGGCTTTTTTTGTGTTAGTACTGAAGTATTTTAGTACTTTGGGATTTTAAAATACTTGTTATAAATAATCTAAGCAGAAATAATTACTCAGATTTTGCCCAAGTCAATTCACACCCACCATAGACAAACTTTTGCAGATACTTTCTATAGTGATCATCTTAACCTGGTATGAAGATAGTTTCCTACTAAGAGAGAGACCTTTGATTCTTTTTTTAAAAATTAAAATGTATTTGAATGAGACAGTTAGAATAATATACTACCTAAGGTTTGGAGCATGGTGAGCTGGAAACTCAAAATAAGAGGAAATGGCTTCAGTTTAGTACCTTCAGGCAAAAATGCCAACTTATGCACAAGTGAAGGTAGAGCTAAGAATCATGTGATTCAACACTCAAAAAAAATTCCTATCTAGTAAAAATTGGTTGTGAGAAACCAAGTTAAAATGAGACCATGGATGTTTTCTTTACATATCACTATAAATACTAAGCATTCATTAAAAAGAAAAAAAATTTTGCCATGTGTGAAAACACAGATGGACCTTAAGGGTAGTATGTTACATGAAATAAGTATGTTAGAGATATTATATGGTCTCACTTAAATGTGGAATCTAAAAAAAAAAAGAAAGTACTCAAGCTCACAGATACAGAGAACAGATTGGTAATTACCAGAGGTGGGGGTGAGTGGGTGAAATAATTAAAGGGGATCAAAAGGTACAAACTTCTAGTTATAAAATAAATAACTCCTGGGGAAGTAATGTACAGAATGACAACTATAGTTAATAGTACTCTATTGCGTATTTGAAAATTGCTAAAAGAGTAGATCTTAAAAGTTCTCATTCCATGAAAAAATTTTTTGTAACTCTGTATGATGATGGATATTAACTGGTCACAAATGTAATGTTATATGTCACCTACATTGCAATAAAATTTTCTTTTATATTCTAAGATGAAGAAAACCCACAGGTATTAGGATCCCATTTGTTAGCAAAGGAAGTCACCGAAATTTATTCATGGACTGATATAATTTCAAAAAAGTGCCCTCTTGAACAAAAAATGAATCATTTTCATTGAAGAGCTCTTAAATGTCACCTAAGATGTAGTTATGATTATGAGATAAAAAATGCATTGAAATGCTAGACAGCTTTAAGTCTGACCTAGGAAGAAAGAAAGAAGGGAATCATTAACATTTTCAATCAAGAAAGAAAGTGGGTGACACTGGGTGAAAGGGAGTCACAATCCCAGGTAAATGAGAGAAAAATAAACACAAATAAATAAGCTATTGAGTAGGAAGGGCAGTCTTCTCAGATTCAGACTATTGCACTCAAGTGGATGAATCCATTTTAAAAGTTAATCCAAATGGTCATCACTAGAAAATGATAGTTAAAAAGAAATGGAAAAGAGTGAATTATGAATCCTGAGAAATAACTGTGTTTAAAAGGCCAAATAAGGGCATTTTAAAATTTCATATGTGAAGAGTATGAGAGAATTTACTGTGGTCATTAGGTAAAAGCAGCACTCACAATGGGACCTAATCAGAATTATAAAGTGATCCACCTGAGGATATAATTTAATCATAAATTTCAAATGGTATTTAAGGACTACTGTCATAAGTACAATCTCCCTGGATAGTACAGAAGACAGGACAATAAAGATCCTGAACAACGCATAATCATTTTTCACACCTTATAGTTCTTACACAACATTCAAAAGGAACAGTTGTTAGTAGATCTTATTTCTTACTCATGCACAAAAACTCATCACCTATAAGTACATGGATATATTTGCACACCATCAACTCTAGGGTCTTTTCAAAATATAACTTTCATATCTTAAGTAGGAACAAGATCACACGAAATATCACTGACCCTGTGTTAAAGAATACGCTCTGTCAATAATTTTCATCAATGATGTATGTCCTGACCTTCAAATAGTTAGAATTATAAATTTCATTCAACACCCAGCTTCTTGCTAAATCAGTTACATTATGTTTATTGGAACTGACCAAAAGGGTACAATAGCGGCTAATACAGATTAACACCATTTTGAAGAAACTTAATAAGACAGTTAATTTTTATGAAGCAAAACAATAATCTTATAAAAAATTGCTGTAAAAATTATTTAAACACACTATTTAGTCTATTTAAAATGTTTCTTTAATAATAGTTCAATATTTGAAAAGATTAAGCACTGTATTTACCTTTATAATTACCATCTGCTGACCTTTGGAAATTTTGTAGTTTCAGTTATAACAAGCTGTATACGAGGCTGAAATATTTTTTAAATTTAAATATTTTAAAACTTAAAGAAATTACTATTCATAATCCTAAAAAAGCCTGTTCAATCAAAATATTCTATTCTAGTTCTTTTTTGCCCTAAAGGGAATATATTTTTCATGAAAATGAAGCATGATAGTAACATCTGTTCACTTAATGAAGTCATGACTACTCTTCTTTCTAGTTAAGCCACTTTTCAAGTAATTTAAAGTTCTGGCAGAATCTGTTATGGTTCATTGGGCTTCATTATTCTTTGAGTCATGTAATTAAATGATCACATGAAATAAAAACATGGTAGTTCCTATCAAACAAAGGAGTTCTATGCTTTCAGAGACCAAGAATCAAGTGCCAACAAGGACTCATAAGGATCCCAACTGCAACTTATGTCACAATGATTTCAATGAATTAAAAGGTGATTCACTAACAAGACATATAGAACTATTTCTGGGGATCTAGCTAGCCATGTATTCTTAAGTTCTGTACAACCCAAGTTTCAATGTCATATTGTCAATTATTTCCGTACTTCTGAGAGAAAACACTAATACACAAATGAGTTATCTGGATATTACTAATTGATATTAACAATGTCATTTGCCAACGGCATTTTTTTTAAATGACACGACCCCATCAAAGTAACTTGTGACAGCAATCATCCGCAGGATATCAGAAGAGCTTTTCAGACATGAGATACATCTCTGCCTAAAGATGCAATGGACCTTGCATTGTTGTCATTTGCACTCATTCAGCTGTGTTTGTTATACACTCATCACATCCTGGAGTCAGGACAGATTATTTAAAACAAAAAAAAAATTTCTCCTCTTAAGTATTGCAGCTGCTTACACCCAGCAATAAAAGTTGCTAGAGAAGTCATATATACACATACATGTAAAGTTAGGGAAACAAGCTGCTTTATTGCCCTGATTTAAAATAAGCTCAATCAGTAGAAAAGAAAAATGTTATAATATACAGCTTGATGAGCAGCTGAAGACAAGAATATACTCAGACACAGTTTTAGAATTCAGGTTATATCTCACTTGATGTTTGAATGAAATGAAAAACATTTCTCCTCTTAATTTTTCTAAACCACTGAATGAACAAGTGAAATTTAAGCGGAGGATATAACCCAACATACCTGATATGTAAAAATTTCTTAAATATGATCCTGAGGTTTTAAAAGCAGAAAAAGGTATTGTTCTTGTTTAATTTTAATTTATAAAATTGTATTATTTTATAAATCCTAATTTATAAGAATTTTAGGTTAAAAGGATACTTTTCATAAGTCAGCAATAAAATTTACGTTATGCAAAACTATTAGCCATCATCCTTTAGTAGGAAAACAAATATATCAACTATATTGCAAAGCAAAAATTAAAATATAAATAAAATTACAAAGATGAAATCAAGAGTCATGTTAATGAACATCTCACAGATCTAGGGCAAATAAAAGACATTGAAGGTATCTGAAAAAATAAAAGAGTCTTACTCTTCACCGTCGCTGTCCGAGTACAATTGTAGAGAATAGCCAATTCCCCGAACACTTTCCCCGGACCCATGGTGCACAGCTTCACGCCTTCTTTTGTGACTTCAACCTTGCCATCTAAAAAGAAGGGAAGACACATTATTTTAATTCTCTCTCATGCTTTATTTTGTTTATTGCATTTTCAATATGAGATGAGGAATTCTAGGTACATTTTTTAAAACACAAAACAATGAAAACAATGTCATCATAAACATGAAATGCAAGATATGCAGTACAACGAATTTAAAAAACCATAACCTTTTTAAGATTAATTACTGATAAGATTTGAGATGAAAGACAATACCAGAAGACAAAGTGTAAACATATAAAATTATTACAAATGTGATATTAGAAAACTGTAGTGATTTCAATTTTCATGTCATTTTGAATCGGAAAGAAAAACTACGTTGGTACATTTCTGATAGCACACTTCATACTTGAGAGTTCTCAATTGAGTAAGACAGCTATTATGAAAAGAAAAATTACTTTGACCCTTGGGTATTATTTAATTATTGATTATAGTATCTTTTATTTTTAAATATCTTACCTGACTTAAGACTGTTTTATCTGCTTCCCAGCCCTGCAACATTGACTATAAGGAAAAACAAACTAAGGATTGAGGGAAAGAAAATAGACACAAGGAGAGTTTATGTTCCACAAAAGACCTGGAAAATGAAATGTTAAAGGATAAAGCTAAGGAAACATTGTACACTGAATGCACGTTGTCGCCTGCAAGTAAGGAAAATGCTATTTATGGGAGAAATAAAAAAAGTACATTTTTTAAAAAAGTCATAGCTAGCACACTAGAAGTTCTATCACCTAACACAACGAGAAAAGAAATAAAAAGGCACAATTTATTCTAAACTTAATCCTTTCCTATATTATTCCTCCAAGTTACTTATCCAGTCTACAGAAGAAAAGCCTCATGCTTATTATGAGCTAGTAGTGATTGAAAGGAACTAAATGCTAGCAAGTAATTCCAAACTTCAAGCCTTCATGTATCAACTTCACAATTGTTCCTTTATCTGTGTACTTCCTGTAATACTTAACTTTTTAGAGTTTTGGCTTTAAATTCATTCTCTTCTTTTAAAAAGCAATCTAGTTTTATCTAAGCAATAATATTTTTAAAACAGGGTTGGTGTGTTAATTTATTTTTTCATATACCTATTGAGATAAAAACCTTAAATATTAATTTTTTAAAAAAGTTTAATTCGTGTATCAGTGATGTAAGGTCAGCCCTACAGAGGATATTATTGAACCCTGAAAGCCATTTCATCTAAAGGCCATTAATAGAAAGAGAATTCTGCTGTAATTAGAATAAAACTCTACACAAAATCTCGCTACTCTTGAACTGTCTACATATATCCCTTATATGTATAAAAAAGTTATTCGGGAATGAACAAATCCAATAATTCAAGGGGTTTAGAAATACTTTATGTAGGAATAGCCAAATAGTCTATATTTTTCATGCCTTGTTTCTTAACTTCAGGAAAAAGTACTTTCTCTCAATAGGTATGTCAAAACCAGCTCTTTAAATTAATAATTTCATAAGTTTCAGATACCCCCATGATATTTTCCTCCTTTATTTCAATAACAAGCCTATTCACTAAGAAATTTCATCTGTCACTCAAAAATGAGAGACAGGCTCAAAATATACATTATTTTAAGTCAGACCAGGAGTTGAGTTCTGGTTTTCATCGATTTCTTCCTAACCTTGTGACTTTGGGCAAGTTGTTAATTTCTGTATGCCTCATTTTCTTCATTAATAAAATGAAGAGAAAAGTGCCTATCTCAATGAGGGATTGATAAAGCAGGTACAATGCTTAGCACAGTGACCAGCATATAGTAATTGCTCAATGAATGCTAGCTCTTATGATAGGTATAATTATCATTTTATTTATCATTTAAAAAGAGGTGAGGTTTATTAGATTACACTAGTAAAGCACAATATTCCATCATCTATTACAGAAATCACACAAGGTCCATGTAAAATAATTTTTTTTTAATGGAGAAAGTATTTGTTTCAGATTCTCAGTTCACTTGGGAATTGAGAAACTTTGGGGTTCAAATTAATATCACACTCAAGGAGGAAAATAGAATCATAATAAATCACACTGGTGTAACTGGTAGAATGCCCTATCTTTGTACTTCTCCACACTTGACTATGATTTGGCCAACATTTTATGTAGTATTGCTTCTGCAGCTATAGTCTTAGGGTAGAGGTTCACAAGACTAACACTGTAACAACCTTCCAATGTATTACAAAGTTTCCTTGACTTAAAGTTCTAGCTTCAATTATCTTAATAGAACTAAAAGTAAAACTAAGGAACTTTCATTAATAACAGATTTTATACAAGTCTCCTTTGAGTTCTATAGTTAAAAGCTTTCAGTAGAAAGGGACTCATAGGAATAAGACCACCGCTAAGAATCCTGTTAGACAGTTTGAGATTTATGCCTTCTCAACCAATAGCTAGCCTAAATGAAGGGCAAGAAAGAATATCAGGATTCTTGTTTTAGTTCAGTAATTACTAAAAGGAAATCTGTGGATCTGTCATATGAATACTAATTTATGAAATTCAGATACTTTCTCTTCTCTGGGAAGTTATAAATGTTCCTCCAACACAATGACCATTCTACTGGGTCTTATTGCTTCCTACTTTCCTGATAAATCATACTCATATAACACTCATCTGTTTTAATTTATGAACAATTAATCTTGTAATTGATCATGTCTCTCTTTCTCATATGACCTCTAGAAGGCTCATAGCCAGAACTGTATGACTCTACGATTTTAAATTTATGCATGAGCTCACTTCTGGTTCCAACTCGTGTTCCTGACTTATATTTGCCTAGTTTTCTCAAGTCTAACTCATTAAAAAAAAATGTGGATAGAGAGGATCATAGGATCTGTCCTGAGTTGAGTCTGTATAGGGATAGAGCAGGCAACAGGCTGTGAATTCCAAGGGTTACACAATGCTATGCACAGTGTGAGCTTTTGAAACTATCAATTTGTGTGCTCTAAAAACATACTAAAGGAAACACTTGAAGATGATGCATTTAAAAAAAACACTTATTTCAAGGTTTTCAGTCAAGATGGTGGAGTAGGTAAACACTGTGTTTGCCCCCTATTACAACCATCTAAAAATTATAACTTCAGAACAACCATCATTGAGAATCACCTGAAGTCTAGCTAAGCATAAGTCCTATAACAAAGGATGCACAGCAGAAGCCATTGCGAGACTGGAAGGAGGGGATGAGATGGTGAATGGGCTGGTCCCTCACCCACATGTGGCAGTTGAAAACTGAGAGGGATATCTTGGCTGCAGAGGTTCCCCCTGATGAGTGAGGGGTCCCAGACTCACACAAGCCTCCCTAGTCCAGGATTCAATTGCTTAGAAGAGAAGTTACCACAACTCCTGAGTGTGAACACAAGTGGAGATTGTAGCTGAGTGAGACGAAGGGCTGCTGGAACACCTGGCCTTCCTCTTAAAGGGCCCTCACAAAGACTTACAGGCTCATCTGCTCTGACCTGCAGCGCAGAGGAAGGAGCTCAAAAGTCACCAGAAACATATAGGAAAGAACTGAGATATCTGGCTTCAGGGCAAGGGCTGGAGGGGTAGCTTTCTCCTAGACAGAAGTGCTGGCAGAAGCCACCATTCCACTGTTGAATCTTTCTCTTATCCTATGTGCAGATGCAGGCAGATGCCATATCTGAGTCTCCCTCAACCTGACTAACAGTGTTCACCTCACTCTGGTGATTCCCTGAGATCCTACCCACACAACATGCAGGCCTAATTAAGCCACTTCCAGTGGCTTTCCATAAAAACGGCCTGTCTTGGCTCATGTTGCATACTTTTCTAAGATCTCTTAAAGTTCACAAACACCAAACAAGGAACATATGGTTTCAGGGTGCCTAGTACCTCTTACTAAATGGCTCCATTCCCAGACCTAGTGACAGCTGGCTTTGATTCACAAATAACCCCTGTCAGGTACCTCCAATCTCAGCACAAGGGGCATCCATATGAAAAATCATGCTGTAGTTTATACCAAGTGGCCCCAGAAGGGCACAGGCAGTGAGTAATCTTGGCCTGCAACACAGCCCCTTCCAAGAGGCCCCAGAACCAATACATTAGGTGGTCAACTTCAGACCACACCACAGCACCACCCAACCACTTCCACAAATGACACACCCAAAGGGTAGACTAAGTAGGCACCAGAGCTCCATTCAAATAAATTCTGTTTCTAGTGTCACCCCTGCATACCAGCTTCTCCTCTGTAGCCACAGCCAGTCCTTACGACCAATCAGCCTGAGGTTCAATCCCTACAACTGATATGCCAACAGCAACCAAGGCTCAACAACAAGAGGACAACACACATAATTCGCACAAGGGAAACATCTGGAGCATCCAGTTCAGGTGACCAGGGAGACTGTACTACTGGGCCTCACAGGACACCTACTACATAAGGCCATTCTACTAGGACAGAAAGACATAGCAACTTACCTAAAAAATAGAAACAAACACAGGGAGTCAGTGAAAATGGGGAGACAAAAAAAAAAAAAACATGTCTCAAATGAAAGAACAAAACAAAGCTCCAGAAAAACAAAACAAAACAGAGACAAGCAAACTACCACATGTAGACTTCAAAACACTGGTTACAAGAATACTCAATGATCTCGGTAATAACTTCAAAAGAGACAGAAAACAAAGATGTAAGAACAAAAAAGAACCAGTCAGAAATAAAGAAAACAATAAATGAAATAAATGAAATTAGAGGGACTCAATAGTAGATTAAATGAAGCAGAGAATCAAATCAGTGATTTAAAAGATAAAGTAGCAGAAATCAATCAGAACAGCAATGAGAAAAAAGAATCTTAAAAAAATGATGATAGTTTAAGGGCTTCTGGGACAATATAAAGTGTAAGAACATTTGTATTATAGAAGTACCAGGAGAAGAGAGAGCACAAGGGATTCAGAATCTATTTGAAAAAATTTTCACAAAAACTTCCCTCACTTGGCAAGGAAAATAGACATACAAATCCAGGAAGCACAGAGAGTCTCAAAAAAGATAGACTCAAACAGCCCCACACCAGGACACATCGTAATTAACATGCCAAAGGTTAAAGACAAAGAGAATCTTAAAAGTAGCAGGAAAAAATCAGTTAGTTACCTACAAGGGAGCTCCCATAAAACTGTCAGCTGATTTCTCAATAAAAAGTTTCCAGGACAGAAGCTATTGCTATGAAATATTCAAAGTGCTAAAGAGCAAGGACCTACAATTAAGATTACTCCACCCACCAAAGCTATCATTTAGAATAGAAGGATAGATAAAAGAGATTACCAAATGGAAAAAGCTAAAGAAGTTTATTACCAAACTAGTAGTACAAGAAATGTTAGAGGGACTTAAGACAAAAGATTAAAAATATGAATAATAAAATGGCAATAACCACATATCTATCAAAAATTACTTTAAATACAAATGGATTAAATGCTCCAATCAAGAGAGATAGGGTTGCTGAATGGATAAGAAAACAAGACCTTAACATATGCTGCCTATGAAGGACTCACTTCAGATCAAAATACAGACATTAAAAAAGATAAAAAATGGTATTTCATAAAAATGAAAAAAAAAAGCTGGAGTAGCAATATTTATAGCAGACAAAATAGATTTGAAAACAAAGGCTGTAATAGGAGACAAAGATAAAACCAGTAATCTTACTTCTTACTTCTGCATATTTATGCAAAAAAAAAAAAACAAAGCACTACTTCGAAGTCAAAGGAACGTGTGCATTCATATGTTTATTGCAGCATTATTTACAATAGCTAAGATATGGGGGCAACTTGAGTGTCCATCAATGGATGAATGAATAAAAAAGGGGTGATATATATATATCTATATATATATATATATATATATATATATATATATATACATATATACATATGTATATATACATATATACAACTACAGTTGGCATAAAAACATTTAAAAATTGTTTTAAAAAAGATGGGTAGAAATAATTATTTGAATAATTAATGTTGGTAACTGAGGTATTTCATTAGAAAATCAAAAAAATAAAGACTAGCTGAAATAGATTATATTTGAGAAATAGAAAGTTGGATGTAAAACATCTTTTTCAGGTTAAGTTAAATATTGCAGTTTCAATATATTCATAATAACCAAGGAAGTAAGGGATTTGATAGTATATTAAAAAAGAGTTGGGCCAACAAGCAGTGTATTTTTTTTTTTTTTTATGAATAGAAAGATCTAAATGGTAAATAGAAACAGTGTAAATGTTTTCCTGAATCCTAATTTGATCACTTATTTGGTCATACCTGTTGTTAGGGTGGGAAGTAATTTAGAGAGGCAGGGCTTTTTGGGTACTGAAAAGAAAGTTTGATATATATTAGAATAATGAATTATTTCAGGGACATTTATAAATACTCTAATTCTCAAGAGGCCAATAAAGTGTTATTGATGTGAAATGTGAATTTGGTTAAGCTTATCCACTGTGTCATATACCATCTTTAAAGCAAAATTAGAAGTGATTATACATTTACAAATGATTTCCAAATAGGAAGTGGGTGATTCACTTAACAAAACTAAGAATAAGAGAATCAAAAGTTTACTACATACCCGTGACCCCTATTTCCACCTAATCAACTTCCTTTAAAGTATTAGGGCTATCTGGAAGCCACTCCCCTCATTTTATACTCCTTTCTGTGGCTACCTTGAGATTTGTTTTAAATGGATCCATTTGTATAGAAAGTAGGTAGGCCTATGTGTGGTTATTTTGGTGGCAAGGGGAGGCATACAAAGTAAAACAGGGAAAATGTCAAGTAGGCTGAATATATATAGCATGCTTTTACCGGAAGCTTATACCAAGACCCGAAGAGACCATGCTTGGAGTTTTCTATATAATTATAATTTGCTATTAACTTTAGGAGTGCATTTGATGAATTTACCTCAGGTCAGTACTGCTTAATTAACTTCTATTTCTTTAAAGAAATATGAGATTCATTAGTATTTATTTATGACTTTTAACACTTCATTTTCAAATATGTTGGATTTCAAATCAGTCTTTTAAGAGTAGCTGAAAGACCTTTTCAGAACACTCTAGTAAAATTCTAGACTTTTTTTATTATTTTCCTTGATGAAACTCAATAGCAACTAGAAGTTACTAGAGCTGTTATTTGGGGGCACTTATGATATTCCAAAATGAGGTTAATCTATATATTCTGCATCTGCTCTTTTATTCATATTTGCTTTTTTAAAAAATGTGATACTATATTGCTTTTATTTTTACTATGCATTTATCTCCATGAAAAAAAAGAAACATTCAAATCATTTTTATTTAGATTGTGCTAAATTGTTAAAGTTGTTTGCATGAGAAATGTTGAAACAGTTGGCTCAGATAAGGTTTATTTATAGTTTCATTTAGCTCTTTTATCACTTCTCCCATTAGCATATATAACTAAAAGCTCTACAAAGTAACTCGAATGTACTTTTTTTATTCTATTTTACTTACCATATGTTCATTTATGATCTGGAATGGCTGACTCATAAGTCCTAAATCTTGCCACTTTGATCAACAATCAACCTACCTCCCACTTTTTGGCATCACAATTCACATACCACCGTTCATATATCTTTTATAAGAATCAGTAAGTCCAGCAAAAAAGAAGAAATTGAGTTTACAAGGAGACCCAGAATCTCCCATCATCTTTATGGGTTTTTCAGTAACCTGTGTTTTTGTGTTGTAAGAACTTTCACAATAAGGCAAATAAGCTTAGAGATTACTGGTAGGCTGAAACAGAATGGCTGGCAATAATCTAATTATAAACACTTTGTGCTTAGTTCCAACAATGTCAATTGGAGCATTGGGGACAACATCATTGGCCATGAAAGGAAGATAGGTGTTATATCAAAGTCCCATCCAAACAAGACTTCGCATCTTTCCTTCTGTAATCTGTTTGACAACATTTTCATTGATTTGTACTTTTGAGACCACAACCTTTACATTAGATATTCTCTCAAAGGGTTTTGATGTTGCTAGAGTCCAGCAAATCCAACATTGTGTGGTTGGGTTCCCTTGTTACCAGCATAAAATACCATGTATTTTCTGTAGAAGATGAGGATCACTTGTGGCTATGCTTTTTTTCTTATTTTATTATTATTTTTAGATATAATTGACCTATAGCACTGTATAAGCTTAAAATGTAGAGCATGCCAACTTCACTTTCATGTATTGATAAATGATTACCACAATAAATTTAGTTAATATCTCAAATAAATACAAAAGAAATGTGTGTTTTTTTTTCCCCTTGTGATGAGAATTTTTAAAACCTCTCTGCTTTTTTCATAGATTAGGAATATTATTGAATCAGACTTGCCTTATAGGGTCATTTTAGATTGGGAATGTCATTGGTAAAAGTAGAAATTGATGAGATTGCTATAAACTAACTAAAGAGAAAAGCCTTCCAATTGCCAGAAGTATCTATATTCTTAAATATCTCCCTTAAACCTATATTTCTTGTTGGTCATTTATATGTTTTCCTTGTCAGTATAAAAAGAAAAATGATGACCTGTGAGATATGATTGTTTTTAAATTAAAATACTGCAGTGTGTCAGCACCTTATCAATTTTCTGTTTAAGATTGCTTTCAAATCCAAATGGATCTAGACTCTCTGGATCTAAACTCTCACTCCTTAGATGTGTTAATCTTGTTAACTGAAAATCATTCTATGGCCACTGAATAAAAGCCTGTGAGAACAAGCCCTGTTTTAGTATTATGCATTTCTTCCAAAGTTTGCTTAACCCAATTGTAGTTGGATATGTATTTTTTCCTATTTATTTCTCATCATACATACATATTTATAGGATTATTTTTTTCCTAAACTTTTTGTGTTTCTTTAACCATCAGGTTCTTATAATATTTTATTAAGACCAAGTTTCCCACTCAAAGAGTCATTTTTCTTTGATATAACAATAATTCCTATAGAAAGCATGAAAGAACTAGTTATACAAATGGAATAAAACTGAATCTGAGGTGTAAGAGGCTGTTTGAGGTTGAAGCTACATTAGCGAAGACTTTTGTTTCCTCTCCAATCAGGCAAATCTGATTTCCCTTCTGGTCATGACTGCTATAAACACACTTGACACATTTTTTATTAAATTACAACAAATTACAATGTATATTGAATGTAAAATGAAATCATAGTTATTGTTCGTAATGAGAGAATCAAAAACACAAATGAAGTATCCAGAACTTTAAACCTCACTTATGGGTGAATGAGGGGAGGAAGAAGATATGGGGAGAAAGGGAGAGGGAGAGAGAGAAATGGGAATTAGCATGACCATTAGGATACCTGAACTTCACTTATTTCTTTGGTTTCTAACTCTGAGGTTATAGGGAATAAACATAACCACAAAGGAAACCTATGTGAGGAAACAGACTAAAATTTAAGCATTTTGGACATAAAGAATCATCTGAATCATCAGAATGAAAGTCTGAAATGAGCAACTTACACAACAGCTCTTCTGTCCTCGGAGATATTTAAGGAGTAGAGAACATACAAATCTATTGTAAATGGGTTGATAATTTATCCGACATGAGTTAATGATATAATGCAATGGTTCTCAACTGGGGGCAATTTTAACTCCAGGGGATATTAGGCCATGGTTGGAGGAGACATTTTTGGTTGTCACAACTAGAAGGTTCTATGGCACCCAAAAGATAAAGGTCAGGAATATTGCTAAATGCTCTACAAAGAAAAGACAAGCCCCACAGTGAAGTATTATTCATCTCAAAATGTGAGTAATGCCAAAGATGAGAAATTTTCTAAATCTATGTACATACAAAATACTGAATACTGAAAGGGAAAATTTTGCTTCCCACTATATTATTTCAACCTCCACCAGATGTAAATTGCAAGCTAAAAAAAGGTTAACACCAGTTAGCCATCCTTAAGTAAACCATTTTATCGTTGGATTGGATAAAACCACAAAGCTACTTTACTAAATAATTTTCCCTAGAAGATGTCACCTGAAACAGAAGCAATTACAGAAATTTTTGAAGCAAGACTTATAAGAATACCTAAACAATGTTAGACTGGCAGCCTTTTTTTCCAGACATACTTGAGAATATTAAGTCCTGGCTCTACCACTGTCTGGGTGCACAATCCTGTGCTATTTAAATCTCTATGCCTTGATTACCTCACTACAGATATGAGATAACAGTAAATTATTTTATAGATTTATGATAATTTAATTAGATAATAGTTGTAATGTAGGGAGGAGGCAAGAGAATTAAAAATGTCAATCAAGCCACATTCAGAGGCTGCAAAGTGCTGATGAGCCCTGCAGCCAAGCCAGGAGGACAACCTTGGAACAAAGGAAGATTTCTGCTGGATTACTAACAACCCATAAATCTAGAGTCATTCCCTATGACTAAAACCATGGGGAATCTATGAATTAAAGGCTGGGAACAGCCAGCAGGCCTTTCGCTCTTCATATTCTTATCTTTTCTCAATACATACTCTTCCCCTTCCTCACTGTATGTCTATATTAAAGAAAATGGGAATTAAAGAATGACATAGATTGAATTCCCTGAATACTCAGGGTCCTTCTCAGTGCCTTTACTCTGTCTTTCTCTCACTGTCCCATTCACTCTGCCTCTGAGACCATGCTTTGTCCGTGGAGTGTTACCCCTTTTCTAATACACTCTCCTTTGACTCCAACTTTTTCATGTGTTGAATTCTTTCTACACTCTCCACCAAAGGACCCTGTTCTCTCAGTGTTGGGCTCGTTATACCCCCATCAACTTGAGGAAATTTGCCCTGTCCTACTGCATCACTTGTGGCAAGAAAAGAATATGTAGGTTAAAAACAATTCTTAAAAGAACAATTTCTTTTTAGAAAAATATTTTGATAAGCAGTTTTAAGGAGGGAGAGGGAAGTTTTAAAATCTTGGTTCATAAAATTTATGAGTGGGAAAGAAAAGAGTGCTAAATGAGCAAGGGGAATGAAGAAAGAAAGGAGTGACCAAGAAGCTGGAGATTACAGAGAAAGTGGTCAGTAGGAAAGCCTCATGTTAAAGAGGCTGGAGTACTTTTAGTAAAAGGGATGTCTTATGTATGATATTCAGTTATGGGTTGTCGGAACTAATGTCCCATCTTTCTCTCTAAATTAGTCTGCTTCACGCTAATTTCTTAGGTGAAGGGTTTGAGAAAAGATAAAAGCTTGAGGATGATTCATTGCTTGGATATATCAAAGAACAGGAGAGACAAGGAAGAATGAGTGATAATGGGGAGATGAATAGCATGAGATCTTGAAGTCATTATGCAATTACCAGAAACTAAGAACTCAGTAATTTGTACATATTTTAGAGGAGGACACCAGTCTTTTCACAGCATGTCAAGTGGGTACTTAATCCAATCTCACTAGGGCTAGAAAGTTTAAAAAAGTATTCACTGTCAACAGACATGTTGCTTCAATCAGAGACTTTTTTTTTTGTCCAAATTCATTTGACACCTTTGTTCAGTTTACAATGACTCTTAACAGGAAGAAAACGTTTTGAAATTAGAAGCCCTAAACTGATATTCTGGTTCTCACCGCTTTTGACATAATGGAACTTTTGGCATTCAGTTTCTGCACCTGTGCAATAAGGATAATATAAAACTCATATACAAATGGTCTAAGGATTTATATGTGACATTTATGTGAAAGAGTTTGGTGTGTGATGGAGTTCTTTACAATATTCATATACAGTAAACTAACTGAAGAGGCAATGATTTAATTCCCACAGTGTCTGGTTGTAAATAGGGGGTTTGTAAATACTGATTGGTAGATAATTAAAATGTTAGTGAAAATGACCATTACTGTGATTGTGTTTGTGGGAAAGCCTTAGGATTTTAATTATATGGTGTATGTAGTCCAGAAAAACAATAATTGAAAGTATTAACTTCTCACTCCACTTATTAAAAGTATTTTCATACTCTTATAGTATAATACATTTCACAATCAGAATTTTTATTTGACAACTTAAACTTTCTGCACTTGAGGTGACAAAGGTATTTTTCCTTTTGCAAGTGGCTAGGATTCTCCAGAGCGCACAGCAAGTACAGATCTGCATTAACATTTTCAAAAAGAAGCAGAGAAAAAAAAAAGACAAAAACAGAATAACCACAATATTTTGCAAAATACCCTGAACAGCTATAAAAAGAAGAAAAAGAATGCTTTTGAACTCTCTCAAAATAGTTTTGTACCAATGGCCTGGGGTAGGTTGGAAAGAATTTTTGTTTGAAAATTATCCTCATACAGAGAAAACGACTTTTGTTTGCCTGTACCACTAAAAACATATTGATTTTACCTTATTTAACAAGATAGACTGAGAGTAAAAAAACTCTGCTGAACACCTAAGTTGGCAGTCAGGGGAAAATGGCAGGATGAAATAATGCATAAAGACAGCTTTATCAATTTATAACTAGATAAACAAAATGTAGAATATTATTCAGCTATAATAAGGAATGAAGTACTGATACATGCTACAATATTAATGAAACTTGAAATAATGCTAAGTGAAAGAAGCCAGTTACAAGAACATATTATATAATTCTATTTTCATGCAATATTTAGAATAGGTAAATCTATAAAGATAGAAAATAGATTAGTGGTTGACTAGAACTGGGAAAAATGAGGGGACTTGGGTGTGATGGCTTAGGAGTACAGGGTTGCTTTTGAGTAATGAAAATATAAATTTGACTGTGGTGATGAATGCACTTTGTGAATAAAAGCCATTGAACTGAACACCTTAAGTGATTACATTGTATGGAATGTAAATTATATCTCTGAGAAATAGAGTGAAGAAATAAAGTCACTATTGTCAGGCTGCTAAATTACTATAATCAAGTAGTTTGAGGCTTGAGAAAACAATTCTTGTTCTAAGTAGCTTGGGAAGTTAAACTTCTGAACTTTCCAATCCTGTCAATGCCTCGATATATATATATATATATATATATATATATATATATATATATATATATATATATATATATATATATATATATATATATATATATATATATATATATATATATATATATATATATATATATATATATCAAGACTTGGTTATATACCAGACCTCCAGATAACCCTTGAAGAACTCGCATATCTAGACCAACTGACATCTATTACCCAGACCACTGAATGTGACCAGACCCACTGGCATCTGACTGACAACCACCCGGACCAACCCTAGGGCTAAGAATGAATGACTAATTATTCTCAAGAATGCACTTTTCTTATAAAAAATTTAAACTTTTCTTTCTTCTTCAGAACATTCCTGAGGTTTTGCCTAGTTATATTTCAGGTTTACAAACTCTAAGACCTTTGAATAAATATCATTTATTTCTAGCCCAAGCCTCCAGACTGATTTGGTTGACATCTCAATAAAGCTGTTAAAAAAAAAAAAAACACAAGAATTTAGCACAGGCACATAGTAACTGATCAATTATAAGGTGGGCCACTAATGTCTTTTACAGTATATTATCCCTTGTGAGAATGTTTAAGACTCAGAGATGCTTTGGCCTCTCATTCTTCAAATAACCTCTGTCCTACTCTTCTTAGGTCATTCACATCAACACTTTTTATCATCTGTGATCTCATTTTCCTTCCAAAATTTCCACCAATACTTTCCCAACTTCTCTATAACTAAGGACACCAAAACCATCTTTAAGTCACACAATCAATGAATACAAATACTTCTTACTATCAGCATACTAATCCCCTAATTTATTCCTTAACTGAAACTCTACCTGTGCCCTTTTTCACAACTGACATAACTTCTTTTCTGGATCCTCTGCCACCAAATTATGTGCAAAGAGAATGGAATCATCTTCCTCAAATATTATTCTGATAAAATATTTCCCTGCTAAGAAATTCACACTGGTTTCTCTGGAGTTAAAAAATCAAATTCCCAGCATTGTGTATCCAGTCTTCCTACAAACTGGGATCTTCCCTAAATTAAGCTGACTCTGAATCTTCATATCTGTCATTCTTTTATTCAAACAATGATCTAGCTCAAAAGTTCTTAATAAAATTCATGGGGTCTGTGAACTTAAATAAAATTAAATATATAATCTTTATTTTTATTAACCTCTAATTGAAATGTCACATTTTCATGGTAACAAACCATATTATAAACTTGTGATATTGTCATTAATGAAAATTATATTTTATCATATGACATTGTAGATATCTTAAAAAATTGTTTATGCTGATCTCTGCTTTAAACTCATAGTAGTTATAAGACACCATTAGATTTTATTATTCAATGTGTTAACAAAATACACATGTACAGTAAGTCACACATTTAAAATTTTTTAAAAAATTTTTTGACCATGAATCTATTATTTTTTAAAATACAGCTAACATACATTATGTTAGTTTTAGGTATACAGCATAGTGGTTAGCAATTTATACAACTTACAAAGTGATCTCCCTGATAAGTCTAGTATCTACCTGCCACCATACAATTACAATATTATTGACTGTATTCCCTAAGCTGTACTTTACATCCCTATGATTATTGGGTAATTGGCAATTTCTACTTCTTAATTCCCGCACTTTTTTCACCCAGCCCCTCCAACTTCCCTCTCATCTGGCAACCATCATTTTATTGTTTCTATGAGTCTGTTTTATTTTATTCTTTAGATGCTACATATAAATAAAATCATATGGTATTTGTCTTTCTCTGACTTCTCTTAGCATAATACCCTCTAGGTCTATCCATGTTGCTGAAAATAGTAAGATTTCATTCTTTTTTATGGCTAATATTTTATTGTATATATGTACTACATATCTTTTATCCAATCTTCTATTGATGCGCATTTAGGTTGCTTCTTGGCTATTGTAGGTAATGCAACTATGAACATAATGATGCATATTTTTCCAAATTAGTGTTTTGGATTCCTTTGGATAAATACCCAAAGAAATGAAATTACAGGATCGTAAGGTAATGCTACTTTTAATTTTTTGAGGAAACTCCATACTGTTTTTTATATTGGCTGTATGAATTTGCAATTCCACCATTCTGGCAGATGTGAGGTGATTATTTGTCTTATTTGATAATCTAAAGTAGCCAATTTTATGCACTTAAAAATATTCTAAAATGAGTTTTCTAGACATCAGATTTCCACAGGAGTCCCTGGAATCACCTCAACAAAAAGATTAAGAACCTTTGGCTAATTAAACAAGCTTCTAGATTTCTCATAGATTCTTACCATGGTATTACTATTATTGATGACCCAGGATTCATCTGAGAAGGAGAAAACAGAATTGATTTAAAACCAAGCAAGTTATCCTAGATGACTGGAGTATTTGTTAGAGGTCCAATATCATAGATTCCACCTCATTTTGTGCCAACTAATACCAACTGGCTCCATGGCCATGTGGTCTCTCATCCTAGAGAGTTATTTTATTAATATATCTTTGGTGATAGGAGGGACAGGGGGAGTGTTGGTTCTAACATCACAAATTCAGTAACAAAAAGGAAAACATTAGATATACTGCTTAAACTATATGAAAACTATAAAAGTATAAAGTTTATCTTGGCTATTAAAAAACTCTTGTCTCATGTTAAGCATCCTTCAACTCTGTTACTGAGGAACTTTTTTAAAGACTCAATACATTTAAAATATTTAAAAGGATGTGACATTCTACCTAATCTTCAGCTGCAATGAATTGAGACTAATTCTTATAGAAAAATATTCTTAAAGACAGTACTGTCCATGAATAATTTGCTTCTACCTAAAAATATCTTAAATTATTTATGTTTTAAATTCAAGCACCTCTAAATGACATTACAGTCCATACTTTATTTTTGATTTTTCCAGATTTTAGTTCATCCACTGACTCACATCAGAACCAGACAAATTTTCATTTGACTATTTTCCCTTTTTATCTTATAAATTATCTTCCACCATATTCATACTTTAGAGAAGTAAATAGGAATTTTTATTTCTGCCTCAAGACAGGGTAATAATTATCAACAGATTCAAGAAAAAATATATTTTGCATTTTGAAGATTATGAAATAGATATTAAGCTAATGTGCTTCTGTCTGATAGTTTTAACATAAAAATTGGGATATAAAATATACCTAAGTATTATGAGAAAACTGTTGTCTTACATATTGGGATAGGAAATATACTTATAGACAACTTTTCGTGCAGTGTGGTTTTAAATTATGCTTCATCACACACACACACACACACTGCAGCTTCACAGGGAAAAACAATGTTAAAGTTCATTAGCCCTTGGCTTTAGTTTTTAATTTTTGCCTAATAGACTTTGAAGTTCTTAGTCTCTATTGAGCAAATCTAAATTCATGAAAGATGGCATAAGGCCAGTCGACATCTCCAGGATTATAAAGTAAAAATAAAATCAAAGTTTTTCAGTGAGACCAAGACAAAAGCTTACATAAATCTCACATTTCCCACATATTTTATTCATTACAGAGCACAGCAAAATCAGAAGAATTTTCCTGTGCTATATATAACACCACTTTGTAGAAATGAGAAAACCCTAAAGGCACAAAAATATTTAACTTTATTTTGGAAAGTATAAAAGTTTGACCATAACTAAAATCTAATTGCTACAATGAGCAGGTTTTTGGTGAGTGGAAAGCTTTATTTATTTTATAAATATTGTCCCAAATAAAAAAAAAAATGCATCATAGCTATTTCTATTAAAGAAAGTAGCTTAATTATCTATTAACAAACATTTGTATTTTCTTTAAAAATATCACTGGTATTTGGTAGCAACAGACCTGAGTTTTTGTTGTTGCTACCATTCATTAGCTTTGAAAAAAAAATATAACATGCTGGCACACAATAAATCAATTTGATAAATGAATAAGGATTAGTTTCTCCAGCTCCACAGGTAGTAAATGCAGCCACAATTTTAAGAATGAACCAGGTTGAATTTCAGAAGAAAGTAATAGTTTCCCCTTTATGTGTGTTTTATGACCATATTAAAATAAATTTTTAAAAGCAGGGATAAATAAAAAACCTCCAGAGATGATCCACACCTGCAGTGAGATAATATTTAGAGGCACAGACCACAGAAAAAAAGAATCCCTACCTAATGAGAAAATCTGAACGTTGATCTGATGAAAAATTTAGTCCCTGCCTGTGCCCAGTGTAGTTGTATGATGTTAGATCCTGAGTTGAATAATGATTACTTATCATATTAATGAACAGCCATTTATAATCTCAAATTTTATGGTTATGTACCAGAATATGTTGAAATAACTGGAATATTCTAAATAGACATAGCTTTTTGCAATTCCACTCAGGCATCTTTCAAACAAGTCTTCTAAAGTAATTGTATCCATGAACTGAGTTTTTAGACTTCCTGACAAGAGACAAAATTCAAGCCATGTGCATTATATCTAGTTATGATGTAAACAGAAGTTGAATGTTATGTTATAGAAGGTGTGGGTGAAGAAGAAGAGTTGGAGAAAAGTCTCAGAAAGAGAAAAATGGAAATTGTGGCTGAGAGAATTGTGGAATAGGAGAGAGAAGATTAAAGAAATAGGCTGCAACAAAGCAAAGAGAAAAGGTGGTAAGTTACCAAAACTAAGAGTTTGGTATTTCTGATTACCCGGAGCTTTGTGTTGGTCATCAGAACTCTATATATCCTCTGAAAACTAATCAGAGCGAAGCCTACAAGAATGCTCACTCTTGTTGACAGTTTTTTTCTGCAACTATGTGAAGAGCTTAAATGGTTTAGCTGTGTTGGTCAACTGAATATTCAGAGTCATTGGGAAAGTAGTGGGGTGAGGAGCAATATCCACTAGCATCAGGTCTATAACTCCATATCTACTCTTTAAAACCCAAAGTCATTTTCTCATTTGGCTTCAAAACCTGACCTGAACTAATGTGAGGCTATTTGTAGACTTTATTTGAACTAAATGAACATTGATCCATTTTGCCACAGAAATGTTCATGTGTTTAGTTATAGGTGCTGCCCCAGACCCAATCAGACACAGTATATGCACTACATTACTTTTCTAAAGTCTGAAAAATTACAAATTCTGAAACATCTGGCTCCAAGTGTTCTGAAGAAGGGCTTACCTATACTATTTTATTGTACTCTAGACAAAGCTCCTGCTTTTATTGTGAGTGGGTCCTTATGTGACTGACACCTAGGTGAAAAAATTTGCCTCACATGAGAAACCACTGCTGATTACCAGAGAGTGTGTGTGTAATATATTTAGTCTCTTGAATTTTATCATGAGATTTTCAAAATGGACCTAAGAAAATGTCTATGTTGAGGGATCATCCTTCTCAAAGTTTAGGCCCAGATGAAGAAAGTATGTTAAAAAAAAAAAACTAAATAAAAGAGCAGAATCTGGAAGAAAAAATGAAGATCTAATGGATGAGGACAGCTGTTTTCTATTGATTGTGGCAACTTTACACAATTTGGTTCACAGGAAAGATGTAAACTTTACACTCTTAAATCTCAAAACAGTTTATAGAAACATTAAAGTGTTTTGTGGAAACTAATGCATTTTAAAAATTGATAAGAACAGGTATGAACTTGTTCCAAAAAAGCTTTGGAATGCAATATAATAAAAACCATCTATAAAGAAATAGCTAAGAACTAAGATATAAAGGAGGAAGGAGAAATAGACCAAGAATTCCTAGGTGAGGAAAGCCAGGATGCTGAAGAATAAGCTTTACTCCAAGCTTCCTAGGAATGAGGAAAATTAGACAAAAATGTTACCTCCCTCTCATTTTATGTATCTAGAGTAGGAGGAACCCTTTTGGAAAAAAAAATCTGGCTTCTGGAAATAAGAAAAATCAGCATGAGCATCATTGGACAAGAAACTGGCATCTTCTATAGCAGATTTACCCATACAGAGAATTATTAACCATATCACAAATTACTAAATATCCACTTTTATTGAACTACTTAAATGAGAAAAAAAATTGAAGGATACCACTCAATTGAAAGAAAATCCAGGACATTTAAATCAATAAACTTTTACCACTGTACTCCTAAGGGCAGGGGAAATCTTTCAAATGTATACCCTCATTTTAATGCCCAGCACAGAAATGTACACATTTGCTGATTAAATGCTTGGGCAGAGTTTATACATTTAATGTGAAAATTTTAGAGAGACCAGCAGCTTTTTCTTAAGGGTGTATTTTAGTGTTTAAGAGCTGCAAGGCTATTTTTAACTGACTTATTCAGTTAGCATGGCAGGCAGTTACAGATAGTGGAGAATTATGTGTCCAGCTACACAAGACATTTTAAGACCTGAGTCTTCCCCTAACAGGTTATAAAATGTCCTTTTGCTAAAAATACTGGAATCAAGTAATTATCTACTTTTGAATTTTAATGAATAGGCCATCTGTTCAAATTGAAAAAATGAAATTTTTCTTCAAATTAACTACTTGATGAGATGTCCCTTGTGACTAAATCTGTTTCACTGTTTTGTTATATTTAACACCTAAAGGTAACACATAGCATATTATATCAAGTTTTATAAACTAGAACATGGAAAATTGTTTTTCCTGATCATATAATAATCATAGTATCTATTCCTTTGACAGGCTCTATTTATAATTATCAAAGGCTACTTTTTATTTACATTATGTCCACTCCATTAAAACAAATCTCTAGGAAGAAAAATGTTCATTTTTATCTGTGATAATTATGAAGCTTTAATTCTAGACATACTGTTTTTTAGATTATCACTATAATCTGAACAATTGTTTCTAATCACCTTCTTTCCCAAGAACATTTTCTCTGTGTGTGCTCGCCAATGTGGTAGCCATTTGCCATGTGGGGCTATAAGTTAAAAATAAAATTTAAAATTTATTTCCTCAGTCAGTTGTTACACTAGCCACTCATCAAACATGACATGTGGCTACCATAGTGAACAGTATGGAATATTTATATCATTTCAGAAATTTCTACTGGACAGCAGAGCAACATCCATTTTACTGTTAATAAGACACCAAGCCCAAAATGGAGTTACTTAAGCTAAGCCCTGTGTCACCAAACTGAGTGTTTCAACTCTCACAGAAATGGAATCTTAAACCAGTCTTGAATCACCTGATTCACACAAGCGAGGTAATCTGCCTAACAAACCCATCATCCCCTAAAAAAAAATTTTACAATAATTAACCCACTTTTTTGCCTATTATAACTTCCTTGTTCTTACCCCTTCTGCCTATAAAAGTCTTTTACTTTGCACAGCTCCTTGTAGCTCCTTTCTGCCTGCTAGACTGGATGCTGCCCTATTTAAATTTTTTTTTTTTTGCTCAAAACAAGCATGTTAAAAAATTTTAAGTTTATCTTTCAATGTCTTTTATCCATCATCTCTCTGAAGAATTATTATTTCTTTCATCAATGATGAAGACCAACTTTTCACTTACCATCTCAGTCATGTTTATTTCTTTTTAAATCATTCTCAAGATCCCCCCACACTCAACACACACATTTGGTTCTTGAAAGTATCACGCTTTGATGTACTCTTTTAAAGTCCTTAGGGGAACAAAAGTTTATGTATTGTGGCACCTTATAAATAACTCATAATGGCAGCAGGTCTGTGGCAGAAAATATACTCATTCATGCCAGCAGCTGAAGTTTTCAGTAAATTTAATATGAAAATTCTATTACAACTTGAAATTATATCTAAGTTATTGAATTAGTATGCATGATATTACAATTATAAAGTCTCCAAGATGCTGCCTTTTTGAAATAAGCCTGTTTTGTCATCTCTTATTATCCACAGATAAAGGCAGGATCTCTACATATTATAATTAAGTTGAACTAGGACTGAACCATCTCATTTAAACATATTTAATAGCAGATTTAACTTTGTATATATCTGTCATGTGGGATTTCACCTAGAAGATGGAAGTAATTAGGGAGGTTACAGAATTTATTATTTTTTTAAGACTGAACTTTTCCTTCTACTGAGGCTCCCATTTCACTCTGCACTACCCTACCTGAACACATATAAACACCCCACTGCAGCGTGCTTAAGATGAGGTTCATTTTTCTGTCTGTCTTTTCTTTTCAGAATCTTCCACTAAGACTCTCACCATTTTCCAGACCTCACCCATTTCAAAGTAATTTTTCATACTAGATATTTCTACTTATCATAATATACAACCAGTGTACTCAAAATTTCCCCCATTTCCATTACCTTATTTCTGTCTATACTCTTTTTTTTCTCCTCTGTTCATGGTTCTTTATATAAGAAAAAATCTCTCCCCACCACAAAAAAGGCACTTTTAAAAATAAGACAAAAAGTCCTTTTCTAGCAGTTAATTAGCACACAGTCTAATTTTGGATCACACTGGAATTGCTTCTTTGCAAGAGGTAGATATATTTTAAATTTAATATTATAATTTTATTAATTTACAGATTGCTTTATTACTGATTTAATAATTTAAACTGTTGTACATTTTAAAACAGTACATTTTAAATACTAAATTGCTAAGTGTTCTTTTCTAGCACTCTACATATAAATTTTTAAGTTTAGATGCCTATTTTCTAGCCCAGGTCAAATAATCCATGCTCTCTAGAGGGTGATGACTTCTGCAGTTTTCTACACACCCCAGGCCATTTCCACCTGCTGACAGTTTGGTCTTGAGAACCACTGTTATTCATGCAAAAATGATAAAACAAACTAACCTTATAAACAAAAAAACAAAGCCCACGTTTGTGTGGCGGGATAGAGGCAGAAGGGAAGGCTTCTATTTTGAAGAGAAAACAAGTTAACTTTTAGAAAACTATCTGTTTTCTAAGAGAACCATGACAGTCATGGTATCTATTTTACTTGGTGTATTTTACCTAGAGAAAAAAGCAATAGGAAAAATTTACAGACAATAAAAACAAATTCACATATATTAACAAATGTCTTTAGTGAATCATGTTCTTTAACAATGAAGACCTTAAGGAAGTGGTTGGAAAACTTTTTCTATTAAGAAACAGACTGTAAATATTGCAAGCTTTGCAGGTCAGATGGTTTCTGCTATAGCTGTTCAGTTCTGTCCTCTTGGTATGAAAGCTGCCCTAGATAATACGTAAGTACATGAGCATGGCTGTCTATTCTAGTAAAACTTGGTTTACAAGACGATACAGAGGGATGGATTTGGTCTTTAGGCTGTACTTTGCCAGCTCCAGCATTAGGGAACATGATAGAACCTTTCTTTTAAAACTATTATAATAAATTGCATTTTCCAAAGATCACATATCAGTTATCTCCCATCACAATGCTCTTCTACAATGTGCCCTTACTATTTTCCCCATGAATGCTCCCCATGGAACCCAGCCACCATTCTATGAGATTCTTGTTGCAGAGGGCTGATGTTTAGGCACTGCATTAGAAGTCCAGCTAGCAGTCAGCACTTACTGCCAACCATATGATTAAGTTATCCTGACATACAGTCTGGTCAAGTATCCAGATAACTATCCCAGCTTCCATCTGATTAGTCACATGTGGGATCCCACACAAGAAACACCTGCAAAACTTAGCAACTCACAGAACCATGAGATAAATTGTGTTAAACCACTAAGTGAGTTGCCACAGTATAAGCAGAACATTTTGTTGCTGTTGTTGAAGGACTGATAACACTTTTTCTGATAATATAAATGCTTTTATTTGGGTAGAAGTTTATCAATAAACAAAGGCAGACTTTTTTTTTTTTTTACCACCACACCCCCTGCCATTAAAAAAATGTATTTCTTAAATTCATGGATAGTCCTCACTTATTTTAAGCTTTATGTCTAGGTCACCTATAAGTACAATGGCTACATTAAGTAAATCCCATTTAAAAAATTTATCCTAAGATTAAAAGTTCCTCTAACTTATATAAATCATCATAGACAGATTTAGTCATATTTGTATTGTGCAGGAAAAGATGTTCTCAAAAAAATAATAACTTTGTTGTAGCCATAACTTTGGCTGTCACAAATGAGAAAGAGAGGTAGAGTGGAGTTATTAAATATTACTGTAGCAATGTGATTCTAAAATAGAACTGCTATCAGAAATCAGCTGTGTGGTTAAATTAGGTTAATCCCAAATAGAACTCATTTTTTTAAAAAAACATTTAGAGCAAAATTTTTAGTAATTATTAAAAATGGTGTTTCAGAGTTGACATTCATAGCACTTAAATAAGAGTTGTTTCAAAAACATTTTCAGAACAAAGCTTGATTTAGAGTAGATTCTCTAATTTTGAATAGTTGATTAGCTCACTGTCCATTCATGCAATAATCACAATATTGAACAAATGAACTTTAGTGAGTAAATTAATATGCAGACTCTTTTCTGGCAAAAATAACAGTGAAACCTCCTACACTTGACTAAGAATAACTCTGGATAGCTTCAACTGAGAAGTTTATTAAAGTTAGAGAACTCAATTCTAACGTGTTTCTATAAATTTCATAAAGAGACACTGAAATCTGCAATAGCCTCAAGGCAAGAATCAGGATTCTGATTAAAGCAAAAAAGTAGAAGATATAACAGACAAAATTATATATCTCTCATTAAGAGGGATGAGAATGAGAAAATAACTCAGGAGAGCAATTTCTTTAGAGTCCTCAAATGTTAGAGTTGAAATATACATTTAAAGTAATAATGTTCAACTCTTGTTTTTATGAGAAATATTATGTCACAGAAAGCTCAACAACTTGGTAAAAGAAAAAATCCTGCTAAAACACAATCAGAACTAGAACTCAGGTCTCCTGTCTAGACTTCTGTTCAGTTCTCTGCCATTCCAATGCTGCTCTTTTAGAAGGATGAAGACCAATGAATGGAATGACAGTCACTCCTAGTCACCTTTCCATTACAGAATAAGTATGTCCCTTACCACTAGTGTAGCCAGTGTAGAATAAAAGCATAAGCATTTGGGGCTTTAGATTAGAAAATAATGTCAATAGAATTTTTAAACATCATATACAAAGTATAGTTAAACATGAAGGTCTAAAATTATGAAAAGAAATTGGTAAATAGAGTCTTAGATTGCCCAACTATGATATTCACTTATTTCATACTTTAGTTTCTCATTTATAAATTCACAATTCATCAGAAAGAGTAAGAGCTAAACTGACAAAACATAAAATTGAGACTGACTATATAAGAATGAAAGGCTAGCTCTTAGGCCTTCAATGTTTAGCTGCGACTTTTTTCTTGATAAATCGCTCATTTTGGGCGGTTTATACCAACACTTTAGGACAATGTTATTATGACTTAATTTACCATGATCACAAACTATAGTTCCAATATTTAAATTTGTTGCTATGTTTACAGTCACAATTGATTTTGGATAAATTTCGGTCAAAATGTTTTGCTTTGTGCATGCTAATATTGAAGTTGCTCTGATGCTTTTTCCATGATCACCTCTTAATAGCAGAACAGAACATAAAAATGAAACAGCACCAACAGAGATTAGGAAGGACCGTGGACTTAAGGATAAAGTTATAAAGAAGTACTTACTTTGGAAACTAGGGTTTCTTTTTAGTTGCCCCATGCTTGTCTCTTAAAATTTAAAAGATAAATATTTCAAGTTCATGTTTATTATACTCTTTTTTAAATAGGTTCCAATCTTATCTTTCTTTCTGTTTCTTTTACTTGAGATAGAGCCAAAAATAACTGTTTTCTTGGAATTTTCATATTCTTGGCTGTTTTAGTTGCCCTCTTGCAATTTCTTTAGGTGCTACTTTTCCCAGAAAAAAGTGTCTCTAGAAAGATTCTTTAAGCAGAGAAATGCCATGGTATTTTACCACAGCAGAAGCATTAGAGCAGCAAACATGATGATTTGACCTATTTTGGCTTATAGCAACATTTTAGGCTAATATTATTATGACATAATTTACAATGATCACAAACTAAAATTCCAATATTGAAATTTGTTACTATGTTTATAGTCCTCTTTATCAGTGAAAATGTTTTGCTTTATGCAGGCTAAAATTTAAGCAGTTCTGGTGCTTTATCCCCTCATGCAATATCTTGAAAGAATCTTTTTTCCCCAATCTTAATATTTTTCAAGTCAGAAGAATTGTGATATTTACTACATACACACACACATACAGACACACACACACACACACACACAATACTAGAGTATATTATATATATATATGTATATATGTATGTGTATATATATGTATAAAATACTAGAGTGAAAAAATCCTCAAAGATACCATTACCTACACTTTACGCAGAGAAACATTTTGTATAAAATTAAAAAAAAAATCAGGCTATACAATACTATTTGGAGACAAAAAGCAACAAGAAAGATTAAACAGAATAGTTTGTGTCAAAAGAACTTATGATTTGTCCTGGCTCAGTAGCAAGAATCTGATTGTACAACTTACCACAGGTTCAGCATTCATCTGCAAAGTGATCCTGTACAGCTTCAAGTTCAGCTCTATGATTGATTCTTAAATGTTTACTTAAAAAGAAAATGTACAGGATTGTATAATGCTTGAGGAAGTTAAATCAACTTTTCAGAATTCTGTTTCAAAAGGACGGGACTTAAAGGATTCTCCAAGTTCAACAAAAGCTTTACTTCCTACTATTCAACCCAAGTTGCTTGATTTGTCATTTGCACAGATAAACACAAGCAGTATTTGGAGTCCATTAGTCCAGGATGGCTCCGGGGTTCTTCACATTCCAGCTTGGAAAGCTCAGAGAACATACTGCACTTGAGAGTCTCAGAGAAGCTACAGTGGATATTTATATTCACAAGGATAAAATTTTAGGTTGTTTTTTCTTGAGGAGGAATTACTTGTCTAGACTATTAGAAAGCTATTTATATAAGTTCTGATTGTATTTGGAGACCATTGATATTTTAACCTTTTAATCAGAACACTGAGCTGAGATCCATAAGTGGGACAGGAGTTCTCCAATTTGAAGCAGAGAACTGTGATAAAGTGGCAATGCCAGCAATGCACAGGTGGAAAAGCTAGATGTGGGAAAGGAACAGATCTGTGCTATACTGGTCTAGCAGTGGTAAGCAGCAACAGTTGGAACTGACAGCGAGGTGGATTGTAAGAAACACAAGTACTTTTTAACCTTTTTTTTTTTATCTCTCTCTTAGCACAATTAAAGTGCACAGATTAGGAATAATCTCATGAACAGACTGAGGTGTGATGTAGTTACAGCTAGTATGTGGCTGCTTCTAAGACACAGGTATCAGTCCAAGGTCTATGACCCTCATCTCCCAGATCCTACCACATCAGGTGAAAGTCATGAGGTATTTTGTAAGGGGAGCAAAATCTTCCCTGCCACTCTCCATTTGTCTACAAATTTCAATTTCCTATCTGTTTTGTCTGCTTCAGATTTCAGAACTGTAACTGCCAATTTGATTGGTTTCTCGTTTTTGAAAAAAAAAATCCCAATTAGTTGTTGGTTCCAGGTGGTTTTTAGCTCTTTTGATTAATCAGATTTGCCCTTTACTGCAACCTGGATATTTAACTCTTTTGATTAATCAGATTTGCCCTAGAGAAAATGAATTCTGCTATTTAATCTGTGAAACTGTTCATTTATGAATTTACAATTTGAAGTTCCACATGTATAACAAATTTGACAATTGTGGTGATGCAGGCCCTCAGAATTCCAAAATGGAAAGCAGCTATTAAAAAAAAATAGTATTACTTGACACCAGTGCTTTTCAGTATATATACAAATCACCTGGGGACCTTGTTAAATCTAGACTGATTATGTCAGGTCTGCAGCAGGGCCTGAAAGTCAATTTCTAATAAGCTCCCAGGTGAGGCCAATGTCGTTGGCTCAAGGATGAGACTGAATAGCAAGGTTCTCAATCTAGTGCAGGATTTCTCAGCCTCTGTATAATGAATATTTTCAGCTAGATATTTCGCTCTTGTGGTGACAATCCTGTACATTATACAATATTTAGCAGCATCTCTGGCTTCTACCTACTAGTTAACAATAGCATTCCCTTCAACCAACTATGACAACCAAAAATGTTATAAGAAACTGCCAACCATTTCCTATGGGGAAGGTGAAGGGTCACCCGCATTCAAGAACCACAAATTTAAAGCATTCAGTAAAATAGGACTTTTGAGGGGGTACTTAGCAGAAATAAAAAACCTCTATTTACCAGATATTTGAATGCTTAATATGTTCCAGGCTTCTAGAAACTTAACTACAATTATTTTATTAAGTTTAGTTGCTAGGAATCATCTATGTACCATCACTGTAAATCACGATTTAAAACATAGTGTCTGCCTTCCAGAACTTATTAAAGTGTATAAGTAAAGCATATAAGAAGATATGGAACTACAAGATAAATATGAGCCACTGGATAAAGCATTTACAATCAAAGTTGAAGGTGAGACTAGATGCCTCCAACTTATTACTATAGCATTGGACAATTTAAAGAATGTCTGCATATGTGTCATCTCATTTGAACCTGTTACGTATGCTCAGAGATACTATCCTAGTTCAGAAAAAGGCTCACAGCTTAGTATATAAGTTACTTGTTCAGTACCAAAAGAAAATTAAAATAGAACAAAGATTCAAGCGTTCCAAATTCTAAGCCTCCATCATTGCATTAATTCAATTGTTGGGAAAAATTTTTTTAATTCTTTAAAAATTTCTTAAAGTTAGACTTTAAGGGGGAAAGATAAGACTTTATTCTGATAGTCGAAGAAACAGAACTCAGGCAGTCAGCTAACAAAGATGCCATACAATAGGATATGAATGACAAAGCAATTGATTGGCAAAGGGATAGATGAAAGATAACTTATTATGTACTGTAAAGAGTTGCCTTGCAGTAACAAGGTCATACTTCTAATTCTATATCTGGTAACTTGGATTCAATAACATCTGGCAAGTGAGTTAACTATCTGAGCACTACATTCTTTACTCATGTAATGTGGATAAGAGAATTTAGCTTACAAATCTCTAGTGAAGACTGAATGGCTTACATATAGGCAAGTAAATATGCACTGTGTACAGGAAAGGACATTTATACCCATTATTTACTCTCACCTAAGTACAGTGTTAAGTCGAGGCTCCAGAAAGCCAAATAAAACATGTATGCTCGTTCTGAGGCTCACACCTCAGAAAATGACAGCAGTGTCATATCCAACTATTAAAGATGTTTGGGATTAGCATGCCCTCAGCTTCTCCTGTTTCCTTTTAAGAATTCATTTAGAGCCATTTTTCAGTGTGACCGATAAAGTTAAAGTCAATTTGAAATGTCTTGCTTAAGCTAAATGATGCTAGTCACACCCTTTCCCAAGCACCTCAGGAGGGAGGAGGAATCAATGAGCTGTAGTTAATTTTATTTATCCAGCACCTGCCTTTAAGGGCATGCTGATGTGGGGAGAACCGCGCATCAGTGGTTAACAACGAAATACAAAAGTACAAGTGGTGGAATTCCACAGCTGGTGTTTATGTACTTAAACACACATGCACACACAAACCAAAGACAAAATCCTCCCCTTCTTATGCTGTCCCTTCACCGATAGTACATTGATCAACAGCAGCAGCAACTTATAATAACTTAGCACCTGCCATATGTCAGGGACTGAGGTGGGAAAAAAACTTACAGATAGGCTCTCTCATTCTTCCAAATACTCTGCAAAGAAAATTACTGTCTGTTTTACAGATGACTGATAATTAGAGAGGTTAAATTACTTGTTAAAAGTCACAGTTAGTGGGCAATCCAGTTTAAACCTTATTACATTTTAGCGCCTGTTCAGTTTCCTCCAGGAGTTACTGCATTTAAAGGTTCTCTCTATACCATTAATCAGGATCCCAAGTCTTTAAGAAAATATCCTAGGCACCTAGGAAGACCAGGTACTGTAGGTGTAAAAAATTAAAAAATAATAATAATAAGGGATTGTAAACCGACAAATTCCTTGCAATCTGTGAGGCCAACCAAGGGTTACCTCACCTAAAAAAAAAAAAAAAGAAAGAAAGAAAGAAAGAAAATATCTTAGGAACATAAATGGTACCTGTACAACATATCTGGGGTCAAGAGGAAAGAAAGCAAGCTTAGGCAGCCAAATGAGAACTTCCGGACCCCTTCATAGTGCTCAGCACCTAGTCCACAGATCACACTAAAAAAGTTATCTATTGACTTTTCTAGGATTTGCACCAGACCTCATGCTCCATAAATTTAACTTGCTCACTATATCATCCCCCCTGCACCATCCCCCGCCTCAGCACAGTACCTGGTACAATGAATTTTGGTAGGCGCATGAAGAGCTGCGTCAGCATAAACAAGGTTTCTAATGCACCCTGAACAGTGGTACATTCCACTGTACTCTGAATCAAGAAAGGCAGAAAGTCCAAAAAAGAAAGATCAAGTATAATAATTTAAAAGAACATAGGTACACATAACCTTAATAAGACGAGACAAGGGAAGAATACAGACCAAACCAATACCATTCGTAACCCTACTGCCTTCCTTTTATAGTTTGTAATGCACTGGGGATGGGCGGATGCTAGTCATTCTCCCTTATAGGCCAAGGGTCCACACCTGTACTCTACAGAGGCTCCATGGAGGCCCTATAGAGGTTCAGAAAATGCAAATTAAGGCCAATGTTACCCTTAAAGCCATGAAATTGCCAATAAAACTGAACCAGTTGTAAAAACAAAAAATAAAAACCACATATAGTAATATCATCACAAGCCAAAATGTTTACAGATGTCTCATGCTAAAGCTACCAACCATTGTGCTACTTAACAGAAGTTGTGCTATATACAATGCATTTCATATCAGACATCTTCAAAGCTATTACAACAAAAGCACCTACAATCTTGCCTTTTAAAATTATAGTTGTAGTCCCAATCTTCCAGACAACTGACTGGGAAAAGAAGAAAAGGCATTTTTAAAAATAGTGATTAAAATGTTCTCTACACACAAATTAGAACTAATAAAATTTCATGCTGAAACATTTTACAATTGACCGCTTGCTCTGTTATACATAACTCCAACTTTATTATGTGTAAGACAGTAAGAGATTTAGACACAAGTAGTTTAGAGACCACACATTCAGCACATCCTTCTTAATCTGCTCAGTAAGCAGCATTTCCTCATGTGAAAAGATATTTTTCTTATAAACAAACCACAGAAATCTGCATGTAGATGGTTTCCATTTCAACTTCACATACATAAATACAATATACCTAAACATCCATAATTCCTAAAAATGAGATGAGGAAGATAAAGAGGAATGAAAACACCATATGTGCTGATCGTATATTTTAAACAGCTGATTATGCTCAAGATTGTTAAGCATTTACCCTATGAAGGCATTTCCACCTAAGTGTTAAATTTCAGTCCTGTAAAAGAAATGCCACTGGATAAAAGTCGCTTTTTGATCTGAGCAGGTGTTTCAGTTGCTACTGAAATTTAACCCAAGGTATCTGCTATGTTTATTTAAAATTCATGTTTTTGCCAAGTGATCCTTAACCTGGAACAATTTCCACTCTCCAGTGACTGGCAGCTGATACCTTCATCAATGCCAGAAAAATGCTGCATTCTTAAGAGATGCAGTTTGCCCCCTTTTAATTACTACTTCGTCTTTTGACTTTGCTGTGAACATGATGAATTGGCAGATACACTGACTGATGGCAGCAGCCTGGGATGGACAGCAGAGGGATTAAAAGGTTGCTTGCAGTCTCTGATATGAATTTGAAGGCACATTGCCTGGAAGTTAAGTCACCCCGAAACATACACTGCCATGGCTATGAATTTCAGCAGCCAGGCACCAGCTGCAAAACTTCTTGGCCTTGTTTCAAGAGGTACACCTGCTCTGAGAATGACAGCTATAATGCACTAGGGGAAAACACTGTGGACTTGGTGTGAGAAAATCTGAGTTTGAGTTACAACTTTGTTAGGTATGAGCTATGGAACCTATGAAAATCCTATAAATTCCAATTCAGTTTCTTTACCTATACAGTAAAGGTTTTAAAACCTGTCTCAAGTGCTTGATGATGGAGAGAAATGATGGATGAGGCCTCCAAATGGTAGGGCAATACATAGACTAAATATCATTAGTCCCATCAGTATATTATTGAAGATGTCTGTTATACTGCTAAGTATTGTGCCTGAATATTTAATTTTAAATTATATTGTTAATGTTATTATCTTTAACATTATTTTATTCATGGATCCCACTCAGCTGTCACAAAAATTGAGGCCTCCTTAACATCATCCTAAAGGAATACACAATAGTCTCACCATACAGGTGATGGGACCTGCTGGTCACCTGAGGGTTCTCATTGCCTTTGCCTGTTATTTCTCCATGAGGAACTTGGCCCTTCAGATTGAGGCATTATTTAAAAACCAAATCCTTGGCAGGGGAACACTAATTTTTAACATTCATTAATCCCTTTCATGTGGTTTTATTTCTCAGATTCTCATAGTGAATGCTAGCCATGTATTGGTTTTTCCATATGCAACCTTTTATCTTTATAACCAAATCCTTTTATAAGGGAAAATCCTGAGATTCCAAGAGGGTACTGAAAATGCTCAATCTAGTAAATGGCGCAACCAGGATTCAAACCATGATTCATCGGATTTCCAAGCTTATACTCTTCTACGTAGGGGAATCTCATTTCTTACAACTTTTTAGTAAGTTTAATCAGCCTCCCCAATTACAGTATTCACTAAGCAACACATTTCCTTTTCTTTTATCCCTCCCTAATTACTTCAATAATTTAATTTATTTTTGTACCTCTTTTTTCAGAAAACATTTATTAAGAAGCTATTATGTCCTAGGTTCTCTTATCTAATAATAGGTCAAGATCTACTTGGCCATTTTTACTTGCAGAAAATCTCCACACAACAAGGAAGAGGTATTTGTCATTTATGCCTCAATGTCTATCTTAAGAACCTAAACATACTATTTTGTGAGATGATGGTTATTCAACTTTCCAAACCTAGAAAGATTGATGATATTTGTACATACTTTGATAAGTATCATAAAGGAGATCTAGTTAAATGACATAGTGAGAGGAAAGGTATTAGAAATAGAAGGAATGGATCTGGAAGATGTGATAAGAAGAGGATAAGAAATGAAACTTGTGTGCTTGCTAGATATGGCGATCATTCTAAGTATAGTTATTATGTTCAACTTAGAGTGTTAGAAATATATATGTGAAATGATAAGCAGATATCCTAAAGTAACTGAGCCCTGTGTGACATAGACAATTTTTATAGAAAGCATTTTTTAGTGACTTGTAACACTTGGGTGATCTATTGCATCTCTCAGCATAGGGCAATATTCTTTGAAATTAATTAGTAATTTGCAAGGCACATTTTATTCATCTATTTAAACATCTGTTGGACTATGCTGCTCAACTTGATTTTGTTTTTTAACTCCCAAAGTTTTCTCTCTTAAATCTCTGAAGTTGTGGGGTTTTTTTCTTCATTTCTTGGTTTTATAAAATACTAAAAAGTATAATTTATATCCTTATCTAAAAATAAAGGATTAGAAATGAGACATCTGAAATCTCAAAACAGTTATGGTCATTTAACGAATTAATTTTTTAAAATGAGTTACAGGTTTAAGATGTAAAAAGCAATGAAGAAGACAATGTACTTCAGTCTTATACTATTCTGGGCACTCAAAAATTATTTATCAATTAAAAACACTTTTAATTAGTATAGAAAGGCTAATGATAAAGATATGAATCCTTACTTTTCCTCTTACAAAAATCAAATCTTGTCTGTAGCACATTCCATTCTTGATTTTAGCATTCAAGATGTCACCCTTCCTGGTACATGTATCTAAGCTCTATTAAATCTACAACTGATGAAGTGGTTTACCTAATTTTTCTGCCAAAGCTCTAGTAGTATATGCTATTAAAAGGTGAAAAAGTACATGTGCAAATGGCTATATTTTTCTATCTGTTTGCTTAAAAACATGTGGGCAGGCTTTTATTTTGTTTTGGTTCTCTCAGAGGAAAGAGAACCAACTTTAAAAATTGCTGTTATGATATATACAAAAATAGAAAAAGTTTCTCCTTTATCACCATTTATATTTTCCTTTCCCTCTATTCTGTGTTTTCTTAAATTTGTACTTGTCTATTTGCCATCCATTTGTCACAGGCCAACTGTATTTTTTATATTCTTGATGTGTTGGCATTTGTGGCTTCAATGATGGTAGAGACTATCTTTCCCTGGGCTAGCCAATTCTCAGAGATAGCAAAGGGCTAACCTGGACACATACCTTTTATATGTAAACTGACCCATCTAGACCCACACCCCAAACATCTCCTTTATCAAACACTCATGCACAAAGCGAATAATATTCCCTCTACCCTAATTCAATTCAGAGCCAGGTACCAGACAATTAAAGACAGCCCCTGTGCCCCAGAGCCTGGTAGAACTACTCATACTAGCCAGTCCTAAACCGTTTACCATGTCCTGCTTTGTGTTCCACAAGGAATTCCAATAAAGGCCCTGGCCTGGGCTTTCTCTTGCTTTATTCTGCCTCCTGACTAAACCTGGTACTTTCTTATTTGGCCCTGCATGATTTGGCTGCCTTTTTTTTCTTGGGAAATGTAAATAATAAAGTCTTCCTTCAATGGTATTGACCTCTCTGCTATAACGCAGTCACCTCCAAAAATTAAAATCCTGCAGGCACAATCATTAATATATCTTCTCTTCTGTTCCTTAAATGTCATTGTTCATGCCATCTGCACCTGACAATAGCATCTCTCTCTCTCTCTTTTTTTCTTTCTTTGTGTTTCTCCCTCTCTTTCTCCCTGTCTCCCTTTAATAGCTTTACTAAGTTATAATTTACACACCATAAAATGTACCAATTTGTTCAATTTATATTAAGTAAATTTATAGAGTTGTGTGACTATCACCACATTCCAATTTAAGAACATTTTGCCAGCACAAAGATCTCTACATGCCCACTGCAGTCAATCCCTCTCCCACTCTCAGATCCAGGCAACTACTGATCTGTTTTCTTGTCTAGGTTTGTCTTTGCTAGACATTGCCCATAAATGAAGTGATACAATGTGTAGTCTTTTACATCTGGCTTCTTTCTATTAGCATAATGTTTTTGTGGTTCAAATTCAACCATGTTGTAATTCATTCTTTTTTTGTTGTTAAATAGTATTCCACTGTATGGCTATACTGTATATATTGATTTCTCTACTCATATTTTGGACAGCTTCTAGCTTAGGCCTATTGTGAGCAATGTTTCCATAAAACATTTGTGTACAATTTGTATAGACATTTGTTTTCATTTCTCTAGGATAGATATTTAGGAGTGAAATTTATTAATTGTATGCTAAGTTTATTTAACTTTTTAAGAAGATGCCAAACTATTTATCAAAGAAGCTGTATCATTTTACGTTTAAACTAGTAGCATATAAGGGTTCTGGTTTCTTCCATTTTCCCCAATGCCTGATATTATTTTTTTGATTGTAGCCATTCTAGTAGCATAAAGTGCTTTTTTTAATTGTGGTTTTAATCTGCATTTCTCTAATGACTAATGATCTTGAGAATCTTTTATGTGTTTGTTAGCCATTTCTACATGAATTTTTGTACATCTTTGGTGAAATGTCTATCTATTCAAGTATTTTCTTTTTTTTTAAATTGGGATATTCACTTACTGCATTGTGCTATATATATTATTATTATTATAGTGTGATTTATGCATTTTGGATACAATTCTTTATCAGATATATATGATTTGCAAATATTTTATCCCAATCTGTGGCTTGTCTTTTTGTTTTCTTATTATTTTTTTGATTGAAAAGATTTTAGTTTTGATGAAGTCCAATTTATCAATTTTTCTAGTATGGGTCATGGGTGTCATAAAGAAGAACACTTTGTCCAACTAAATTACAAATATTTTCTTGTTTTCTTATATGACTTTCATATGTTTAGGTTTTAAGCATACTTCTATAATGCATTTTAGTTACTTTTTTTGCATGCTGTGATGTAAGGGTCTAAATACATCTTTTGTATGTGGATATCCAATTGTTCTAGCACAATTTGTTGAAAAGATTATCCTTTTCCCATTGAATTGTCTGGGTATCTTTGTCATAAATCAAAGCACCCTAAATCTAAGAGTCAATTTCAGGAGTATCAGTTCTGTTCTGTTGATCTGTATATCTGTCCTTACACCAGTGTCACACTACCTTGATTATAGTAGGTTTTATATAAATTTGAAATCAAGTAGTATAAATTCCTCAACTTTGCTCTTTATCAAAATTATTCTGACTATCCTGAGTCTTTTGCAAATCTACAAATATTTTAAGATCAGTTTGTCAATTTCTACCAAATTAAAAAAAAAGCCTCCTGGGATTTTTTAGATATTACATCAAATCTATAGATTAACTTGGGAAGAACTGACATCTTCATAATACCAAGTCTTTTGATCCATAAATGTCTGTCAATGCATTTATATCTTTAATTTCTCTCAACAATCTATTTTGTAAGTCTTTTCCTTCATTTTTTTTACATTTAGTCCCAATTATTTTATTCTTTTTTATGTTAATAAGAATAGAATTACTTTCTTAATTCTATTTTCAAAATGTTCATTACCAGTACATAGAAATACAATTGACTTTGTATATTGGTTTTGTATCCTGTGACCTTGATGATTTATTTAGTTCTAATTGTGTGTGTGTGTGTGTGTGTGTGTGTGTGTGTGTGTGTGTGTGTATGTATGTGTGTTCCTTAGGATTTAATGCATACAGTATCATCTCATTTATTAAGAAAGACTGTTTTACTTCTTCCTTTCCAGTCTGGATGCTTTAATCTTTCTCTTTCTTTCTTTTTTATTGTACTGTCTAGAATCTTTAGCACAATGTTAAAATGATAACAGCTACCTCTGTACCCTACTCCTAATGTAAAGAGGAAAACATCAGTCTTTCACCAGTAAGTATGATGATAGCAGTAAGTTCTTCACAGATACCCTTTAAGAGGTCCGGGAAGTTTCCTTCTATTTTTACTTTAATGAGATTTTGTTTTCATGATCAGATGGATTTTGTCAATTGCTTTTTCTACATCTTTTGAGATGATATTGTGGCATTTGTTATTCATTCTATTAATATAGAGCATTACATTAATTGATTTTTTTATGTTAAAAAGCCTCATACTCCTGGAATGCATTCCATTTTGGTCAATGCATATAATCCTTTTTATATTTTGCTGGATTCAGTTTGATAATATTTTGTTTAGAATTTTGCATCTATATTCATGAGAAATATTGGTATGTGATTTTCTTTTTTTGTGTCTTTGTTTGGGTTTGTTATTAGGGTTATATGGGCCTCATAAAATTAAGTAGGGAGTGTTCCATTCTCCTCCAGAAGATTTTGTGGAGAATTAGTATCATTTCTTCAATTTTTTGATAAAATTCGCCAGTGAAGCCATTTGGGCCTAGCTTTTCTTGTGGGAAAATTTTTAACTAATAATCGAGTTTCTGTACTTGAAATATATCTATTTAGGCTTTCCATTTTTCTTCAGTCATTTTTGGTAACTGCTGTTATTCTAGGAATTTATCCGTTTCACCTAAGTTCTCTAATTTGTTAGCATTGTTATTTATAATATACTCTATAATCTTTTAAATTCTGATAGAACATGATAGTGATGTCTTCTCTCATTTCTGGTTTAGGTATCGAGTCTTCCTACTTTTTTCTTGATCAGTACAGCAAAAGTTTATCAATTTTGTTGATTTTTTTTTTTAAAGAACCCACTTTGGTTTCATTGACTTTCTCCATTACTTTAAAAAAGATTTTATTGATTTCTGATCTAATCTTTATTATTTCTTTCTGTTTGCTTGCTTTGTGTTTAGGTTGCTCTTTTTTCCCCCTCATTTCTTACATAGTATCTTGGTTTATTAATTTGTGATTTTTTTTCTAGTCATTTAATGGTATAAATTTTTTTATAAGTACTGTTTTAGATGCTTATAAATATTAACGTGTTATTTTCATTTCATTTATTTCACAGTATTTCCTAACTTTGTCTGTGACTTTTTCTTTGACCCTTAGGTTACTTAAAAGTTTTTTGTTTAATTTCCAAGTATTTAATTTTTTTTAACTTACAGAGAACATGCTCTGAGTGATTCTGTCATTTTGTGTGTATTAAGATTTGTTTAACATATAGCATATTGTTATCTTGGAGCCTTTAAAAATATATATATATATATATTCCACTGTCATTGGGTTCTATAGATGTCAGGTCAAGTTAGTTGATAGAGCTGTTCAAATATGTGACATACTTGCAGATTTTCTGTCTAATTGTTTTATGTATTGTCAAGAGTAGGGTATTACAACCTCCAAATATTATTGTTGAATTGTCTATTTCTCCTCTCAATTCTGTCAATTTTTACTTCATGTATTTTGAGGCTCTGTTTTAAATGTGTATGCATTTGTAATTGCTATATTTTCCTGATGAATTGACTCCATCATTAAGAAATTTTCCTCTTTCATTCTACTAACACTTCTTTTCTTAAAGCCATATTTTTGCTGATATTGATATAGAGATTCTAGCTTTCTTATGATTAATATTTGTGTATCTTTTTCATCCTTGTTCTGACAGCCCTTTTTTTTTTCCTTTAGAACTTAACTGCATGTATTGTAGACAGCATATAGTTACATACTGTTTTATGTCCAGCCTGAAAATATCTGCACTTTGATTAAAATGTCTAACCCATTCAATATAATGTTACCATTACTGTGGTTGGATTGACATCTCCCATTTTGCTGTTTGTTTCCTATTTGTCTATCTTTTTCTGTTTCTCTGTTTTGCCTTTACTGCTTTGTGGATGTGTGTGTGTGTTAATAGACTTTTTTCACTTTTTAATATTCTTTTATACCTCTATTCTTCAGGATGGATAATTTTTATTGATTCATCTTTGAGTTTTGATTCTTCCTTTTGCCATATTCAATTTGCTGTTTAGCTTTTCTAGTGAATTCTTCATTTCAGTTATAACATTTTTAAATACAAAATTTTTATTTATTTCTTTTGACACATTCTATGTTTATATTGATAGTCTCTACTTGATGAATCATTATTGTCACTTACCTCTAATTCTTTGAATATGATTTCTTTTAGTTCTTTGAACATATTTATAATAGTTGATTAAAAGCTTTTATATGATAATTCTAACATCTGGACCTTTAGGGGTGGTTTATATTGGCATTTTCCTCGGAATGGGTCACATTTTCCTGTTTCATTTGTCTCATAATTTTTATTATTATGAAAACTGGACAGTTCAGGTACTATCTAGTAACAATTCTGATTTTGCCATTGGAAGTTGTTCTCTTTGATGTTTTGTTATTTATAGTTTCTTTAGTAATTTGCTTAGATTAATTTTGTGGATTATATCTCTCTCTGAGAACATGGATATTTCTGCTAAATTTTTAAAAAATTTATTTCTATTTTCAATTTTGGCTTTTTAGCAATTACTGCTATTTGTGAATAGCCTACTAGTCAGCCAGTGAAGGTCTGAGGTATGCTCAAACACACAGAACCAATAAGCTCCTACCCTTTGCTGAAAATCTGTGTGTGGGCTGGGAAACACAGTTTATATCTGCCCTAATTTTTACTTTCCTTTGGTCACTGTGTTCCCTCTGTTTTTGGTGCATGGTCTCATATTCAGAAAAAAAATATGTGGATAGTTAGACCATCTGTATCTCTCCTGATTTTGTGTGCAGCACTGCACATATGTACACAATGGCAGACCTTATCAAAGCACATCACCCTGTTCAATTTTGACTAATGTGCTATTCTATTGCATTTCCCAACCAGAACCATGATGTCAGGCTAGCTATCATGTCCTCCTTCCCATTAATTTGCCACCCAGATTACTATTGTTTCTGACAATGCCCAGGGGCATGTGGTTTTTCCACTATTCCAAATCAAATCAGTTCTCTTCAGTTGCTAAGTACTGTTTTTCACAGTTGCCAAGTCCTCCTAGAATTACCACAATGAAGTACCTGGGAGTGATGAGAACAACTCCAGGCAAAAATGCTATAGATTCCCACTGCTTTTACCCAGGTTTTGGTAGTTTTCCTTAATTAATGTTTCTCAAATTATCGTATGCCTTTGGCCATATGGTTGTTTTGTCAATTTGGGGTTTTTCCCCCCATTTATTTTTAGAGAGAGGACTTGCTAGCCTCCTCTCACTATTATTCTGGAAGTCCCTGCACCTCTTTTTAACGGCTTCATCAGGAATTGGTGAAGCATAAGTGGTACTGAAGGTAAACTTTTGCACAAAAACAAGAAACTAGACCTGAGAATGAGTTAAATAAGTAAAATCCTTTAGATTGATGTGCTTTTGAGGTTTTTTGAGATTGCCAAAGTCTGAAATATTTCTAAATACTTCAGTTAATAAAAATTTGCTGCAAGTTTTCAGGAAACTAAGAAATAAGGGAAATAGTTTTATCACTTGCATGATGAGGATGTACAGAGAACAGAATGTTACTTGGGATGCAGTAGGAGTTCTACCACTCAGGAAGCATCTCTTTAACTCAATATCAATTTTAGAAGTCATCCTTTCAAGCAGGTTGTTCACTGCCCTCTACTTCAGTGCATGTGCCCTTAGATTTGTTCTGTCTCTGATTTTACTGTGCTCTCTGTCTATCAGCTAATGGGACTTATTCATATTCTTTCTACTCCACAATTCCATCAACTTATGGTTTTCACAGGCTTATGGCATTTTTATTATTTTCTTTTTATATCTCTCTCACTTTCCCACAAGGTTTTTGTGATATTCATGTTCCATATATAAACACCACAAAAAAGAATTTGATTGAGTTTTACAGTATAGTGTTCCTCAGAATCAAATGTGCATATTAATCAACTGAAAATCTTGGTAAAATGAAAATTTTGATTGAGAAAGTGTGAGGTGGAGCTGAGGATTCTCCTAGATGATATTGGTCCTGCTGGTATACCAGCCACACTTTGACTAGCAAGGCTCTAGTCAGCACATAAAATAGGATTCAGATCCCCAGTGGAGCTCTTGCAACAAGGTGCCTTATAGGCTGCAGCCCAGACTTTATCTGGTGGCTCTTGCATCACAGATTAATCTGTACTACAGGACCATATGGTACAAAACATAGAGACCTATGTGTAAAGAATCTCAGAGGTGGGAGACATTTTACACAATCCATCCAGTACAAATAAATTTTGGTGTTCCCATGCTAAATAGTTCCTTTTTTAAATCTTTGCTGATCACAGTAAGTAGCTCACCTTGGAACTTCACTGGTCTGCAAAGGGCTATTGGCCAGGTCTCCACAATACCAAAATTTCCCAAGGAAAAATCAAATCTGTCAGCCTTTGCTCATAAAGCACTACATTGCTGTGGATTTTGCTACTCCCCCCCGCCTCTCTCTCTTTCTCTCTCTCTTCCCCTCCTCTCATTTTCTCTATTTTCTGTTTATTTTAATTTTAGAGTTCAAGTTCTAATAAAACGATTATAGATACTCAAATTAACTTATTCTTAGAGATAGTAGCTGTGAAGAAATTACTGGACAGCAGTATTCTGAAATTCATAGGACCTGACTGAGCAGGAAATGGAAACATAGAGCATATATTCTAAATAAAGTTTAAAAACAATCACACACAAAAAAGAAAAGACAGACAGATTTTGAGATGAGGCAAGGCAGAGAGAAATGAAACGTAAGAATAAGAAGATAAAAGAGAAATATTGAGAAAAAAAGGACTACTTGCTGGCCCTCTTTACTCCCCTACCTGTTTTCTGTAAGTCTATATATGTACAAATCACATACATTTTTATACTTATGGAGAGGAAGAATATATAAAAACAAAAGAAATATCCCTAACAACAGAAGATAATGTGAATAAAACCATACATATAAAAACTTCTTTTGGGCATTTTCTCTGTCTCTTAGGAATAGAAATGATTTCAGAGCATTCTATACCTGTTTTATCAATTTAATTGGATATTAGGTCTCACAATTTTAAGTTAATAACATAGAGTGCTTTGTATACTATTCAGTGCCTACCCACTATATGATAGCTCTATAACAGTCTATTTATCTATGATTTATCACCATAGTTTATAATATACTTTCATCTCTTAATTAACTTAATTTGGGACAGTCAATGATGGCTCAAATACTGTACTACCACTGACAGAAAGAACTTGTTCTCATTCATCTCCATGACCCTGGAGCCTAGTGCAGTGTTTGTCTACACAGATACCCTTAATCCAGAGAGAATCTAAATTCTCTGGGCCTTTTCTTTCCTGTCAAAGAGCCTATACAAGATAATTTCTAAAGTCTCTTCCCCACTATATTTAAAATGCAAATTTAGCTTGAAAGTTTAAAGAAATTTTAGAATTACCTTTTGAATTGCCATGAGCAAATACATGCAACTGAAGTGTCATTTTCTGCTCACACATGGTGGCAAGACAGAAAGAGTGTTTGCACAAATGGCAAGCACTTTCTCTTAAGTCTCAGAGCCAGAAACATATATCCCATCTATGTCCCATGATCAACAGGCATAAGGCTGGCATGTTTTCTTTGGAATCCAGAGAGTATCTGGAGCCATGCTGGGTTTGGCAGAAGATGAAGCTAGCCAAGGCCTGGTTCTGATCACTTACAGCTGCTTCCCAGTCTGCTGTCATCTTACCAGACTCTAATACCCCAAGACAGGCCTGCCTGCTGTGGCTTCTAAAAAGGGTGGAGGCAGTGACTCCTCTATTAAATCAGCCTTCTACTTAGTGAATGAGAAAACTGTTGTTACTGGAGTACTCTTATCAACTAAAACAACTGAAGAAAATTTCTCCCTTCATGTTTCCTAGATTGATTGTAAGACAATATTAATCTTATTTGGATAAATGCAAAGATAGATAACAGAGCTAAATTATTTATTGGGCAATGATGGTTACATGGAAGAAAAAAACATTAATCTCATAGTTGTTTATGAGTTTTCTTCACAACTGGAACATTAAACATTAACAGTCTATGAGGGTGATGACTGAATATTTGGAATAGTTGGATTTTAGAACATTCCTGAAGGACTATAATAAAGATCAAAGTAAAATAATGCACAGACTTGTGGAATATGATCATGAATTTGATATATAAGTTGAAAGTTAAAAAATATAAGGAATTTACATTTGCAATATAATCTTTCCTAAATTGGAAGTATTATAGCATCTGACAAAATACCTGATACATAATAGGTATCGGGACAAATTTTAAAAAAAGGAAAAAGTGTATTCTGTTCAAAAATTAAAAAATATAACTAGAATATTAAAGAATTCACCAGAAAAATTATTTTAAAAATTTGCATCCATATGCCTTACAGTAATTTGTGTTTGAAGTGTCATAGAACAAAACAGCAGGGAATAATCAGAGGGATGTGGAAGAGGGTATTAATTCTTCACTTTGCTAGACACATACATTTGCTACTGTGATTAGTGTAATGTATAAAAACAACAACAAAAAAAGCAATATGGTGTAATTTTAAAACATCCTTAAAATCTGAACACATTAAAATAGATCTATTTGGAGAAACATATGACTCTTCCATTGCCTATTAATGGAAAGAGGATCTTATTAAGATCTGTATAAATGTTCCACGGTTATTCTTATTTAAAGACTTGTGGAAGATGACAAACAGTACTAATGTAGCAATATGTTGTAAACATAACTTTGTATATCTAATAAAGCACTCTTGACAGAAGACAGTTATTTTTAGGCATCAGTTGAAATCATTTTAACATAGGTATCTATTAAAATTATAAAAGCATATATAAAATTTTAAAAGCTAAGAAATCTTTGAAATCTTTTTTTAAATTTTCTTCTTGAGGACATATTACAAAGATACAGGGTTTGAAAGATCTATAATTCACAAATGATATAAAATTATAAAGTATGTATGGGAAAACATATCTACCTCTCTATATAGATATTTGTAGATAGATATATGTAAGAAAAGCAAACTTTTGCCATCCCTAAATGTTCCTTTTGGAATATTGATTTGAAGTAGATTGTTTTTAAAAAACAAAAGAATCAGGAAAAACCTTTGACCTTCCCTCTAACTGCCTAAAAGGAATTTAGATAGAGGACCTGCTCCAGGAAGGGAGATATTACAGATAACTATAGTTTAATATAAACTAGTGTATGATAGAGAGAAACCTAGCAAGGCCCATTAGCTCAAAATCCTCTCTGTGTTCCATTGTCAAAGATGGCCCAGCAAACATTTATTTACCAAACATTTGCTTTTCCATCTCCATGTGAATTGCCTTCCTGACTTTCGAAGTCCCAAGCCATAACCCCCCTTCTTTAGCTCTAGAATGGCATATAAGCTTCAACTACCGAGTACCTCTCTGGGTCTTATTCTTATGGCACCCTGAATATGCATCTATAAGATAAAGTTTGGATATTTTCTCCTGTTAATCTGTCTGTGTTAAATTTGATTATTATTCCAGCTAAAAGAACTTAGACAGTGGAGGAAAGTTATTTTTCTGTGGCCCTGTGTGTGTGTGTGTGTGTGTGTGTGTGTGATAAATGACCCTCCAAAATAGTCAATAAAGAACTATTTTAGATCTATTTATGTGACCTCTGGTAAATACTTTGCTTCTCTGGGCTTCAGACTCTTTAGTGATAAAATAGAGAGGGCAGGGTATGTTTCATTTAAGGTTCTTTTCGGCAATAAAATGTCATGGTCTCAAATATCTGCAATTTGATATTTCAAATCAGGTACTATAATGGTAACAAAAGCAGAAGAAAAGTCTTTATAATGATATTTTTCGAAAGCACAGGCTCAAGACAAATGCAGCATGAAAATATTGAAGATGACATAGTTCCAAATGTAGCAAACATAATATGGTAGTATAATTTAATATGATGACCATAGTTCCATTTATGCCCTATTTTTACCCTGAAACTGCTGTTGATTTATTTCTAGAATCTGCTTTTGGCCAACATATTGTAAATCAAAAATAATTTTAGAATATTAAATATTTCAATGGCCTCTGTGAACTGTGTCCTCAAATATTATTCTTAGCCTTCCAGAGAAATTCTCAGGAGAGATGGAATAACGAGGAGCTTATTGTTGCTACAGTCATTATAATACATATGTAGTTTTATGTATGTTATTCATTGTGAATTGTTATTTGTATTCAGGTATACTAATATACTGAGACTGTTAAAATAATCATTTTCTGAAAAATTAAAGATAAATGTAGGCTGTTTGAACTACTTAAGTAGATGAGAACCACTAAGAATCTTCATGGTGAACAGAAGGCTTTGTGGGAAGAAATCTGGAGATAAAAATCATCAGAATGAAACAGAAATAGAGAAAAAGAGATGCGATAGATGCCTATTTGTGGAAAAGGGAAAAACAAAAAAGAAAAAGAGATTTAAGTAAGCAAACATCTCTTGTTCAACTTTATTTGAAAAGGGGCACACTTAAAAAAATTTACAATTAAAAGAGGAAGAATAGAATTTATGTTCTCAATTTGAAACTCTGGTGTTATTATTATGAGATAGTGATTACATAATTATTATAGTTACAGACTAAAGAGACATGCCACATATCAAGAAGAGTTTACATGCCTAGCAAACCAGTGTTGCTTTGGAGAATTTATTCTTCGTGTGGAGAGAAGCAAGATGCCACACTGTATTTGACAAGAGAACTATAACTCTGCTTAAATAAGAGTGTAAACTGTTATTCTTTCATCTGTGTATTTCTTAGTTAATTCACTCTTCAAACCAATATTGTTTAGCTTCTATGCATAAGGAACTGGTGCATTGATGTTTTTAAAGTTTGTTTCTAAAATCTTTTTCAGAAAAAGACTGTTTCAATAAAGCGTTCTTATGTTTTATAAGACATCTTCACTTTCCAATTACTTTCCATCAAACAAGAAGCATTGCCTTAATAATTTCTTCAAGTAAACTCTAGCCTAGGCTGGAGTTTTGATCAAAGATAAAGACAATCACGATATTATGATACTTCCACTAGGTGGCAGCAGCAGGCATGCCTGTGGCCCTTGGAAAATCCTGGTCGCTAGGGGTTTTAAAACAAACAAACAAACAAAACTTGAAAAGAAGCGCAAGAGAATTTAAACATCAGAGAAATGTGCCTGGAAACCAACAAGATTCAAGGTGAAACGGGACAGAAGCAAGAGACGAGAAACAGAAAACAAGCATTGTACTGAGCTAGCAGAATGTGTAAAGAGACCCCCAAGTTCTACCAAATTCATTCTCCCCTTTGTAGCAGAGCTTGCTCAGGAGGACTTCTCTGGGCAACTGGGGAGCAGAGTCCATGGGGACTGGCAGCTGGCCCATCAAAGCATGTGAATATTAATGCTGGCACAGCTTTCTTCCCCTACTGTGCTACACATCATGATGAATGTCCAGTATTCACTACAGCTGTGGCATCCCATGGATGTCCCTTCCTTAAATGAACCTCACACCACAATCATTTCTTAACTACACAGAGACCAAACTACCTCTTCTCCACAGCAGATGACTTTGTGGTGAAACTTGTGCTGCTAAATAATCCCATCAGAACATCAAATACAGCTGTCTGGGCAAATGTGTGGGCATCCAATTCCTAACTTTTCTCTTCATGAGAATGTTACCAGCCCTCAAGAGACCTGTTAGGTATATGAATTAAACCTGACTTTGTATTTCCTCTCCTCCATTCAAGAGTGAGTACCTGGCACAGAGTAAACAAGCATTCGGTAAGAGTTTGCAGAGTGAATGGGTAATGGCAACTGAGGCTGTGTTAGCATACTCAAAAGGACATTTAGTCCAATCTACCAATTGTATGACTTTACAGATGAGAAAAGCTCAGACTCTGAGGTTAAGTATCAATATCAATATAGCTGTAAGTGACAGAACCAGATCAGAACTCAGCTCCTGACTCCTACCCAAGTGTTTTTCCATGTCACTGTTTCAAATGGGGATTCTAAAATGAATGGGCAACACAATTTAAAACAACTATCCAACATCTCTGCCATGTGAAAGTGAAGGATTTAAAGAAGAATAGCATTACAAATCATCCATCCAAAAGCAGACATTATAGTGACTCTGTGAATAGGAGTACAAAAGCAAATGCAGGAGGTAGGCAAATGACAAAAATGGGGAAAGCAGCTGGCCAGGGAGGGGAGATCCAGAGACTCTGCACCCAGCCCAAAAGGCACAGAGCACAGGCCTGCGGCAGATAATAACCAGGTGGATATGCAGTCCTGGTGGTGTTTATTTAATAAAGAGCTAGAAATCTGGGTTTCATGTGAGTTCTTTCTATGTTTTTAAGTATAAGAAAAATTATAAAACTCTGTGTAAGCTAAATCGATATATTTGTGATTTATCTTTGACCTATGGTCTTCTGTGGTTCTCAGCTCCAAGATGGTTCCTCAGAATACTCTGATTTCATTCATGGGTTTAGGGTATGACCCAGGCAACAAAATTTTTACAGACTCCCCAAGTGATCTATTGTGCAGCCAGTGTCGAGCTTTACAATTTAAATATGGCCATTACCAGCATCAATAGGTAGCTAGAAATACAGAATCTGGGGTACTACCAGATTCTTCATTTTAAGCAGATCCCAGGAAATTCATTTGAGAAATTCTGATCAAGAGAAAGGGTTCTCTATTCAGGCAATGCTAACAATTCTAATAGTTTTCCCTTGGCAAAGAACCAAAGCCAATGCCAGACTAGAAAACTGTTACTCCATTCCTCACCCTGCCTATTCTCCAAACCCAGCCCTACCATCCCTGGGAGTCAAAAGAGCCTTTAAGTTTTCTTTTGTCCTGCTGTGCTTCTGTTTTGTAACAATTTCACTCCTATAGCCGGGTATGAAGAAAAAATAAGTTCATTGCAGAAGCTGGTGTATCTAAACATTTGTTATTTTCTTTGGTAGAGTTGAGACTTAATTATGCAACAATAGGAAACAGATCTTGCCCCAGGGAACCCAGGAGAAGATGGCTGACCAAAACATACTATTGGCTCTCTCTTCAAACAAGAAGCCAATCAATCTTAAATCTAACTTTTGGTTTCTTTTATTCCACATCACTGATTTGATCATATATCTTTTGACCTGTCAGATGTCTCTGGAGTAAATGTCACTGCACGGGTCCTTGTGTGACATAGTCTCTAAGTTTTAAAAATTTCTCCAATGCACAACTCAAAGAACTTAGCATTCCTTTGCTATCCTTCAGTCCCAACTTCATTAAAAGCTCTTAGAATTCACTGGTTTCCCTTTAAAAAAACTCATCTCCATTTATCTGTTCCTTCTGAGAAAAAAATTGATTGGCTCCAATCCCATGCAGGCAGGGAGTCAATAAATGTTCAAATACAATAATAATAATGACCAGAAAGCTTCATATTCTTCCTTCTTCAAGTAGGTTGTCATGGTTACTACTAAAATCTTGTTTTGTTTCACTGGTCCTTCAGTTATTTTACATAAGATTCCTCAGAGTTTACCGCTTACCCTCTTCTTATATTTCCTTAAGGATCAGTCATTGTCATTGATATAATACAACTGCACTATATACCTGTTGCTATTTCAATTTAAAATGAAGTATGTTATTTCTCATAAAACTTTAAGGACTAAATTATATGAATAAGTTTAAAGAATATAAATAAGAGAATACTGTGATAAAAATCATAGCATTCTACTTTTTAAATTGGGTCAAATTGTACAAGTATTTGAAAAAATCCTATTTTTGTAACTAAGCTGCTGTAGTTTCCTGTTAGAATGAAAACTGCTTCTTCTTTATCAGAAAGACTTATATCAGACATATTTGAATACTAGAAAAATGTTACTTTCATCTCCAGAACGAGCTAAAGCAACTCCTTCTCTATTCAGTGTCTCTGTGATAATAGCATTTCCCATAATGTATGCATGACAATTTTCCCTTGGATTGTAACTCTGGTGTTAATAAATCTTGAGGTTGGGTTTCTACCTCTGTCACCTGGGATGACCCATTGGTGTCATTATTGTTCTCTAAAATAGTCACTGCATTAGTAATGGTGCCAACAGGTTCAAAAGCCCCCACTCTAATTTTCTGAGGCAGCAGCTTGGGAACACATTTGCAAGTTGCACACCATGTGTTAAAATATTTCTTGGTGCTTTGAACCTCAGTCAGCATATAGCAATAGCTACTGGCCATTTTCTCATTTATTCTCTGTACAGTCCAGCCCAGCAACATGGTTGACTGGCTTAGAGCTCATCTTTGCTGATTCTGTTTTGTAACAACATTTACCAGATGATGAAGTTTCCAAGAACTAGATATGGCATCTGAAGTTAGGTCCTTATGTTACAGGCAACCAACATCTACTTGTTGCTAGTCTCAAATGGAGAGATGTTAGCTGCTGCACCATAATGAACATTTGCTCCTTCTTCTATAGGTTAAATTATGTAAAACTGCTGATATTTGGCTATTTTGACCTATAAACATGTCAGTATCATCTGAATCAGCCTGAGTTGGGGAAGAGAAGGAAGAGGACATTCCCTGTATAGTTTTGGCATATCTGCAACTCTGATTTCTGCTATTCTAAACAAAGCTGTAGATTCTCAAGTCTCAGTAAAAAAAATTTGGAGGAGCTATCAAATTCTGGCTAAGGTACATGAAATTGTTCAAAGGCAGGTAGATAAATCATTAATGAATTAATTGTGCCTCCTCCTGCTCTTCTATCTCACTTACAGTTGCTAGAAGTCCAGCATAAGGAGAGATAAGGAGAATATAAAAGAGTAAAACCATGACCACTTACTCATTGGCCCTCCAAAGGGTAAGGAAGACAGAACAGTGAATCTAATTGCTTGCATTGGGGAGAGGGAGGCAACTGTAAAACATGTTTCTCACAGGTCTCTGCTTTGTTCCTCATCTAAGAATGTGTGCATATTCCTTTGAAAGAAAGGTAGAAAAGTCAACGGTTAATATTTTCCAAGTGTCATCCAACCAAGAGATACTGAACGGTTATTATACTGGGGGCCATGTGCACTAGTGCAGCTCTATTTTTCATGACCATCATGAGAATACTAAATGGAAATATAATTTGATCAAATATAAAAAAGGTGTCAGTTTGAGACAAGCACACACCAGAATTGGCATTAGGGAAAATGAAGAAACAATGAAATATGAGTTATGTCCATCTCAAAGCTCATATTTGATAATGATGTGTAGAAGACTCAGTCCTGTCATGTTTTACAATTCCTCATTTCACTAATCCCCTATAATTCTCTGGTTTGCTTTATCATTTTATGGTATTAGTGAAGCAATGGTAAATTTTACACATAAATATCTGGTAACTAATTTTTTTTCCACAGCAGAATATTATATATTATCTCTCAAAAGTTGTATATCCCTTATTATATTATTAAGTCTTCTTTAGTATTCCTCAACTTTAGAAAAAAAGGGCTGAATGATGTAAATACTTTAAGGTCCCTTCCAATGAAGAGACAGCAGAAATACTAGGTTTAGATGAGAAACCTTTGTGATCACTTCACGTTCCTGAAAGATTTGCAGCAAGATACTATGGAAGAGCTTTTCCCAAATGTGGAATAAATACCACTTGTATGTGAGATGTTTTTAGGTAGGACATAAATAAACTTTTTTTTCAATAATTATATATATTTTTAAACTTCTATTATCATAGCAATTGATGTTGGTTTTCTGCTTGAGATAGAAATAAATTTATTTAAACAAATTAGGCTTAAAAGTAAAAATATGGTAACAGTAATAAATAATGGTACACTATTTAAGAAGGTGATGAATGACTGATGTTTAGGAAACAATGCAGGATTGATTCTCAAAGAGAAACCTAGGGTCAAGTTTACTAGTTTCTTCCAAATGGCTCTATCTTTGAAATTCTGAAAAAGAGACACCTCTTTAAAAAAAAAAATGCTAACAGTATGTCTTTATGAAGTTCATTAGAAGCCTGAATTCTCAGACTTGGATCCTTTGTCAAAGCCATTCTTAGAATTCCGAGGAGTTCTGACCTTTTTCAAAGCCCTAGCCAAAGAACTGGTAAGGCCAGAGACCTGTGGGTCATGACTAGAAGGGCAGCAAATTGACATGACTCTTTAGCTCAGGAAAAACCATCTGTCTTCTTTTACTATTATAGATTCTTGGGAGCCTGAATCTGCCTGGCACCACACTAAATCCATTACAGGTATTATCTAGTATTTCTTTTAAAAAATCCTTTAATGTAGATATTTTACCCCCATTTTAAGATTAAATATTGTGCTCTGGGTCACTAGTTGGAAACTGGTTTTAACAGGATATTTTTGAGAGAAATCTAATTTTTTTCTGATCAAGATCCAGAAGTTTCAATTATATTTGGCAGGTACTTCAAAACATGTAATTGTTAGGTGCTATAGTCTACTCTAAAGCAGTTGACAAAATGCTATTATCTAAGAAAAAAGGAATACTTTAAATAATCATAAGTTTTCAACCTAATTTTCATTGTAATAAAATTTTAAATAATTTATTTCAAGGTATTTAGCTAAAATTAAATTATTTGATTAGAAAACCATTATTTCCCTAAAATCATTTTATTATTTAGCCATTAAATTCACAACATGAGAAGCTTACAAATATAAAACTTTTGATTAAAATTTTTAAGGTTTAGCTCACTTACGCATAATGCAATATATTCTGATCTCATTTTGCATCAGTACTTTAGATAATAATTATTAATAACTAAAGGTAGTAAAATCTGCATTTACATGTACATACATGAACATGTGTGCATACACACAGATTGGAAGCTCTAGAGTGCTTCCAATAACCAAAAACCTAATTTCCCCCAACCCAAAAGGCTACTGAGTAAAACATTAAAATGAATATTGGTCCTAAAATAATTGCAATTAATCAACAAGGAGGAGGACAATTTATCTTGCTATACTATTGGTTTGATAGTTTGTGTCAGAAAAGATTTCTTGGCTGATGTCACTCATGTATCCTCTGATGTAATTTCCTAGGGTCTCATTTCATGTGATTTACAGGAAGTAGTTATTAGAGAAATTGGGAACTGCTAGCCTGGGAAAATTTATAAAGGAATTGTAAATCTTGTCAGTAGAGAGTCCTCCCATCTCAGGAGATGTAAATTAGGACTGTAAATATATATATGTAGAAGGCTCAGTCCTGTCATGTTTTACAGTTCCTCACTTTACTAATCCTGTGTGTTTGTGTGTTTGTGTGTATGTATGATTATATATACAAACTTCTTAAAATTGGCCTGGCATATACCATATATTCAATAAACAGATGCTATTATTGAAAGACAAAATGTCGACAAGCACATAGGTTCTGGGGTCAGACTACCTGGACTTTATCATACAGCTGTGCAACCTTGGACAGGTCAGCTAACCTCTCTGTGCCTCATCTGTAAAATGAGAAATATTTATAAAATATTTAAAATGAGAAATATTTATATAAAATTGTAAATATTTCATAAGGTTATTGAGTTGATTCATATAAAATTCTTAAAATTACCTCTACCATTTAAGAAATACTCAAAAGATGTTAGCTATTGTTAAACATTATCATTCAAAGTGCTAAGTAAATCTTTACATTTGAATGATTAGACTGCTTTCATGTTTGTTTCTCTGCCAAACAATTAAAAGTTTAGATATTTAAAAACCAAATAAAAATTGTTGAAAAAAATTATATAGTATGAGTATAGAAGTATATTATTTTTTAAATAATTCTGAAAGGATGTTGTAAATGTCAATAATAAAATCATCTGGTTTGATTTATTTATTGTAGGTCTCTAAAATGCACACCTTTTGTTATTAATAAAATGTTAACAGACATTAGAGGGACATAAAGCTGATTTTTGTAATCACATAATTTATGTAGCTGGAATATTATTACCATGAACTATTAAACAGATTTGGAAAAGTTACACTATTTATTCTAACATTCCCCCAAAACGATTTTTTATTTTCCTAGCTGGTCACACACCTCCTTCAAAGCATAATTTATGTCTCAGATGACAAAAAAGTTAAGCCTGATATAGTAACTATACTATTTAGTCCACAGTTTTGAAGAGTAAAACACAAAGACCATCTGGTCAAGATTATAAATATAAAAGTTATTATTACCTCTGTTCAGAACTCCTCCTTCTAGCGCTCTCCTTTTCATCCCCTTTGACCTACCCACCATTCTTATTTTCACTATATTTGTTCAACATTTACAGTGTTCTTTCTGTTTGTTGGAGAAGGAAAAGAGAAGGATAAAGATGCCAATACAAGAGCTCTTGGTGATGAGGCATCTTACTATAGGGGTTAGGCTCCATGCTGGGCATTCTGCACTCTTCAGCTGGAGTCTACACAAAATCCTAAAAAATGAGCATGAGATCCCCTTTTTCAAATAAGGGAATAGAAGTTCCAAAGTTCAAATAATATGCTACTGGTCACACAGTTACTGTGTCACGGTCAAAATTTACAAACAAGTCAGTGTGACTCTCATGAGACTTCTATATAGCATACCATCTGTGCTGAAATTCCATTCGTGGAAAGGTATGGGTCTACTGGTTATCAAAATTATAAACGAAATGAATACCCATCAGGGAAATAGCAATGAAGAGAATACACTAAAAGTTGACACTGAATATTTTTAGTTTGTGAAACAAAGAACATATTTTTTTGTTTCTATTTACCAAATTGTCTATAATGAGCATTCATTCTCTTAATGTGAACATACAACTTAAGAAAAATTAAACATTAAAAAAAAGCATTTCTAGGATAAAGTGTTTCCTAACAAAGGCTTGTTACTCTTCCTGCTGGCATTTATATTGAGTTTGAGAACTCAAAGCTTTTAAAAAGAAACAAACAAATCCAATCAAACAAATAGAACAAAATAACAACAACCAAAACCATTCCATATCCAAAGAAATACATCATTTAGTATGAAATAGCAGACAATGGGTTTATCATTTTGAATTAGAAACAATCTTAACACTTCTCATACCATTCTGCCAACCATCTAGATTTGCCATGATCTAAATGAGAATTAAGTTTCAAAACATCCTTCTCCAAGTTTTTAAACTCTGTAGAGCCTGGATTCTAAACCTTGCATCATTGAGTGAGCTCCCTACTCAGTCACAACTCTACCACACCTTCACGGGGCTGTGTCTCCTCACCTCTCTCAACCTTTCTACTTCACTCCCTCCCTCCCCTTACTTCCTCCTATACCCAACAAGTGATCCTGTTGACTGGATAAGATGGTCTACATGCATATATGTATCAGCACTGGCAAATCTAGACACACTAGTCATTCCTTCTCACTCCCTACCTCAGTCATTTCTCAGAAAAGAAACTGGATACTAGTTCCCTTCCATCTACTGCATTTCATTTCCCCATAAATTAAATGTTTGCCCTAACACTTAGGATCACTGCATATAGCTGTTTTAGAACAATGTTGCTTGATCAGTTTCTTTATACTGCCCCCATTACCATAAAATGCAATTATAAAATATTCAAGAGTACCATATAGGTGAAGGCCTTTGTTCTATTATGGTTAGTGGAAAATATAAGTAACCTTGCTCCCAGCCAGAAGAAAAAAGATGGCAGAAAAAGGATCTAAGTTACAACTTGGAGCCCATTGAGAAACTGCTAATTGTTATCTAAAGTAGAATCATTAAATGTAGAGAGAAATGATACAGGAGTCTTAGAGGAAACTTTCTCTCCTTTTTACTTCTTCCCACTCCCATCATTCCCATAACACATGTGGTAATATTTGCTTAAGGCTTATGTCCTTATTTATTTAAGTGTCTATAGTCCCTTCCTTATCATTACTATCAAAGGAATTGTTTGAACTCTCTTAAATTTAGGTATTCAGCACTCAAAATTAACTTGTAAAACGACTACACTGTACTCAGAACTAAAAAAATTTGTGTACATGCGATTTACCAAAATAAGTATAAGAAATAAACATGTAGTGATTAAAATAAATGTTTGTGATTTAAAAATGTTTAAATCATTTTTAAATCTAAACCCTAATTTCCTTGTGTCCTTAATGAAGATTATCATACCTGTTTACTGTCTACCATGAGGGTTAAATGAAATAACCCATTTGGACATGTTCAGTATACATTTTTTAGAACATTTTCTTGGATAAGTGTTAGTAGAGTATAAATCTATTGTTGCACTTGATAAAATAAACTACTGCTATAGAAGTATGTAAAAATGGACGGGTCTCAAGTTAAAAAAAAAAGTCAGCATAATGCTTAATTTTTTGCCAGGAAGCTTAGTAGTTAACATAATAGGTACCTTTAAAACATTATTTTTCCATCTAGAGAATATTGGGTTCTTAGGACAACTAAATTGGATTTTTCTAGGTGGGTTCAGTTAGAAGCAGGCTTCCAAATAAAATCATCTCCAGTGGGTTAAGGCTCATCAATTCTGCTCTGCTATCATCCTGGATATCATTTGCTAATAAAATGACTTAGTATGGCCATGATAAAGACCATATGGTATAGAAAAGAAAAGTTAGACACCTTGGTGGACCTATATAATTCTCTTGCACCTGGGGCAGAATCTACTTACCCAAGGAAGAGAGGAATGATCCAAATGCTCTTGAATGAGCATGGAGAGGAACAGCTGTTGACAACAAATTGATTTCATTGGTTGAGTTCAACAGCAGTAGGCAGGGAGCCTGGAGTTGCTGCCAGCTGCTGTGCATACACACCAGGGTAGTTAACATCATTAAGACAATTTGAGAGCGCCTAACTGGAGAAGCAGAGAGCTAGGATTATTGCAGAGAGAGGAAGGCAGAGAAGCAGAGTTCTGATCGACAGGGTACTCTATGGGCCTTAAACAGAGAAAGGAACAAACAGTGGGGTACATTGCAAAACACAATGTGCTACCATGTCATTATGATAGCCTTGCTACCAGTTGAAAAAATTATTTGGTCTTTCCAGGTCCCATTATACAGCTTTCTTTTAGTACACTGAGTTCACTGTGAAATTTACCACATCTCCTTAAAGCTCATAGATGGTATATGAGATAAAACCCAAGTGTTGCCTCATCTATTCTCTGTGTGGGAAAAGCCTGAGGGAGCTTCAGCATCCTTCCAGATACCTTTTATGGGAGCAATATTGTCAAAACACGCGCCTTGAGAAGCAAGATGAGACACAAGTGCAGGAAACTGCTGTCTACAACAGCCAAATATTTAGATCGAAGAGAAAGGTTGCCAAAGGCTTCATTTCCCGAATATATGTGCCAGATGTACATGTCCAGAGATCAAATTTCCGATATGGTTTTAATCCAATTCTTAAGCCTGTATGGTTTACATATCTCAAATAGTCTGTGTGTATAAGAGAAGGATTTAAATTCATGGTATGGAGCTCCTTTTATAGATGGTTTTAGTAGTAGCTATCTGCATTTACTTGGCTAGTGGTATTTGCTTGAAATTGTTTGAAAATTCAAATGTAAAAAAGACCTCTTTCAAATAGAAGTAACTCCTCTAAGGGTTAAAGGAACAAAAGGTTTCCTATAACTCCATTTTTATCTTCTCCAGAATCTAAATTTCAGTAAACTGCCAGAATTTTGGCACCACTGTTTAGAATGATGGATGAATGGAACAAAAATAAACATTTTCCAAATGTCCTCTATTTAATGAAGGCAAATTTATGGAACATTATAATTTCTCAAAACTTGTGTAAGATTTATTACTATGTTTTATCTTTTTAGAAGCCTTCATAATCATAATTGAAGCATTTACTTGTGACTGTTATTAGAAGTCAGTGAGTACTTTTAATTTCTTTTCTTCATCACGTCTCAAAAAAAAAGTATAAGAAAGTCCTGTGTTTGTCACTTTCTAGAGTATAAAGGATGGCCCCTAGCTCACCATGTATTTCCTAAAACACTGTTTAAGTTACACAGATCTAGAGATGACGGGGGCAAAGAGGCAAGTAAGACATCTGTTCTTCATGGCAAAAATTGTGCACTTGACATAAACATAGCCTCATTCTCCATGATTCCTGCAGGTGTTTGAAGTAGAAAGGAGCATGGCACAAGTTTTAGAGCCTCTACAATACACCAGGTACATGTACTTTGCATGATCACATGAGACAGGATTTACTTGAAGAAATTAAGGCACTTGTCCAAACATTCAGGACACTTAGATGTTGGAAACGAGTATGTAAATCCAAGCAAGTTGTTCAGTTCTAAAGCTAAATGTACTGTTACCTTACTGACTTTTTCATTCACAGGGTGACCTTTTGTCCTTCATACATACACTTCGATAATCTCAGATTTCTACTTTGGTCCTAAATTAGGTTTGACAAATTGACTTAATCCAGCTACATATGTTTTTTAGCATTGGAAAAAAAGAAACATCTTGGCCTCTGTGATATGTGCAGGTTCATGTATACCCCACAGATTGTTTCTTCATAAACTACTATGGATCTATAAATTTATAGATATAAATGTCCATGACATGACAGAAAATACCCTCATTAGATCAAATACTAGATTAAAGAAAGATATTTGTATCCTAGGACTTGTTAAGCCTTAGATGAGTTTCTTTAGACTCAATGACTATAACTACCTAAAATAATTTTGATGCTGATGTGAGAAAGTGTTAGCTACCTCATATTTGCTTCCCGGACTATTCCTGATGGTACCAAACATCTGTTTGGTTTTCTTGACTGCAACAACACATGCATTAATGTGTTTTTGAAATTTTTTTTTTAGAAAATAGTAAATTATTTATAGAACATTGAAATTCAACAAAATGCTAGGTATCAGAGCAAAGACTATTCAAGTTTTAAAAAGGAGAGCAGAAATTTCTGGTCAAGATGGTAGAGTAGGTAAATGTTGTGTTAGCCTCTTCTGACAACCACATCAAACTACAGAACACTCATTATTTGAAAATTCTCTGAAGTCTAGCTGAACAGAAGTCTTAAACTAAGGATATAGAACAAGCCACTTTGAGACTGGTAGGAGGAGCGGACACACAAAAGTGGTTGGTCCCGTACACAAATGCAGCAATTAATTATGGGAGGAATATCTTGACTCTGGAAGACCCCTAGAGGAGAGAGTGGACCCAGCCCCAAGCCAGGCCCCCAGCCCAGGGATCTAGGGAAGTCAAAAATTGAAGTCCCCACAACTTCTGGCTGTGAAAAATCAGCAAAGTCTATGGCTGAGTGAGATGAAGGGCTGCTAGAATTACAGCATTCCTCCTAAAGGGCTTGAGCAAAGACTCAGTCACAAACTCACATGATCTGAGTTCCAGCACCAGGATATCAGTTTGGGGGGCACCAGGGACATATTTTTTGGATTTATTTTTCTTTGCTGTACCGATTACATTTTTTCTGCTATCTGATGTTCTATTGGTTTTCAGTAGGTGGTGTCTAAGCCTCTTGGATCCCTCCTTTATATAAAGCCTTAATATTGCCTTTTTTTTCTTATAGATGTTTAATTGCACTCACTACTCTCAGTCTCAGTCCCTATCAGTGTTAGCGACAGTTTTGGTAGCATTTGCTTAGATTCCCCTGAACTCTGGCGTTCGGTCTTGAAGAATATAGGAGCATGGAGGGTAGCTCTGGAAAAGCAGCAAGACAAAAGCAGTTAGTTAACTACAGGGGAGCTCCCATAAGACTGTCGGCTGATTTCTCAACAAAAACTTCATTGGCCAGAAGGGATTGGTATGAAATATTCAAAGTGATGAAAAATAAGAACATACAACCCAGATTATTCTACCCCAAAAAGTTATCATTTAGAATTGAAGGACAGATAAAAAGCTTCCCAGACAATAAAAAGCTAAAGAGGTTCATTATCACTAAACCAGTATAACAATAAATGTTGGAGAGACTTCTTTAAGAAGACCTAAGAAAATGATAAAATATATAAATAATAAAATAGCAATAACTACATATCAACAACTACTTTAAATGTAAATAAATTAAATGCTCCAATCAAAAGAGATAAGGTTGCTAAATGAATAAACAAAAAAAAGATCCTTACATATGCTGCCTACATATTCACTTCAGATCAAAAGACACAAATAGTCTGAAAGTAAAGAAAGGAGAAAAATATTTCATAAAAATGAAATTTAAAAGAAAAGCTAGGGTAGCAAAATTTATACCATACGAAATAGACTTTAAAATAAAGGCTATAACAAGACTCAGTAATTCCACTTCTGGGTATTTATTCAAAGAAATCCAAAACACTACTTCAAAGGGACATGTGGAAACATATGTTTATTACAGCATTATTTACAATAGCCAAAATATGGAGGCAACGTGGGTGTCCATCCATGAATGAATAGATAAGAAAGAGGTGTAATACACACACACAAACACACACACACACACACACACACACACACACACACACACACACACAATGGAATATTACTCAGCCATAAAAATAAATGAAATCTTTCCATCTGCAACAACATGGATGAACCTAGAGTGTATTATGCTGAGTGGAGTAAGACAGAGAAAGACAAATGCCATATGATTTCACTTACATGTGGAATCTAAAAAACAAAATAAACAAACAAAAAGAAACTCATAGATACAGAGAATATTTTGATGATTGCCAGATGGGAAAGGTGTCAGAGGGGTGGTATTTAAAAAGTGGATGACATTAAGAAGTACAAATTGGTAGTTACGAAATAGTTATGGGATATAAAGTATAGCATAATAAATATAGTCAATAATATTATAATAACTATGCATCATGTCAGATGGGTTCTAGATTTATCGAGGTGATCACTTCGTAAGTTATATAAATGTCTAATCATTATGTTGCACACCTGTAATTATTATACTGCATGCCAACTGTAACTGAAAAATTAAAAAATATATTAAAATAAAAGTATAAAAATAAAATAAAAATAAATAGGAGAGCAATGTTAACAGGAAATAAAGAAACAAAATAGCCTCATGGACAGTAACATTAATTTTAAATGCCAATTGCTTTAAAATGTTTAAACTAAAAAAAAAATCAAATTTTCTTTTATAACTGATATTTATAATCCTTATGATGCCAATATATGAGATAAAAGCATATAGATTACAAAAACTGAGGGTTAGAAAGAAATTCAGTGGTTTATCTAGATCAACTAATTATCCCGTATTTGTGCCTCTTTTTCTAGTTCTTTACCAGTGTTCTATTTAAAGATTTTGTTTGTAGAGAGTTCAATTTCTTGGGAAACAGTACAACAGCTGGATAAGCAAAGGTATTTAAATAAAAGGAAACCTAAGTTTAAATGCTGGCTTTGTCACTTACTTAAATATGTCTTTGGGCAAGTTATGGAAACTCATTAAGCCTCATCCTTAAATAAAGAGAATGATAATTTACCTATTTTGTATGAATGTTGTGAAGGAGTAAATGAATTAATTGGTATTAAAAACAGTGTCTTACACAGATTAAATACTCAATAAATGTCAACTGTTATCTTTCAATTCAGCTCTATACATGGATGTTTTGACATCTCTTAGGAACATCTTAGTTCCCTAAAATACATTTTAGATTTCTTCTGGGTCTACAAATATGCTTTAAACCTGTACAGTAAGTATTTCAGAATAAGAGCATTAGCATGCCATATGTAACTCGCATGTCATATTTCTGTTCTGCCAAGTGTTTAACTAACACTGCAACTCATTCCAGTGGCTTAATTACAAAGTTGAGCCCTGACATCCATCACTCTGGAGAAAGAGTCTGTCCAGAATAAACTAGAAGGTTCTTCTTTCTGCATGAATTATCAGACAAAAAATCTGATTTCAATACAAGCTGATGAGTTAAATGCAGAGCTTTGGTTGCATTCTCTCTTAGTTTACAGTGTTTTTCTATGTTCTTTCTATTTTTTAGGATGCACGAATCCATGGTCAAGAAGTTATTTCCTTTGTGTAATAGTAGCTTTGCATTTTTGGTTGTTAAAGGCTTTTTTAAGCCTCCTGTCCTTGGAGGTAAGCCAGGCATTCCTAAAATAAAGTGGCCCTTACGATCTGTCATCAAGGAAGCAATATTCTGAGCCATCTCCCCAAAGAGCAGTCCTGGCCACTAATAGGCACTCATTTTTGTTTTTCTTTCAAGAGTAAAAGTTATCTGTACTGTCTAGGCCAGAGTTTCTGGCCACTAGAGCTCTGTGAATGACAGGTGTGCCCAGGTATTGATCCTCAGCCTTTGTCACCCTCAGGAGGGGCCTGGTGTCCAGCGTCTTCTTTTATCCTTGATACAGTTAATATATAAAACATTTTCTGCTTGAGTATTGATGTGAAAATGTTGAGAAAGACTGCAGGTTCTAGTCTATTCTTCCTCAGATAGCCAAAGGAAGTCCAGTATACTGAGTGGTGTCTGGCTATGGAATATCTCTATGGCAGAATACAATTGCATTATCTCTTTCTCTGGTTTTCCTGACAGACATGTGGAAATATGTAATTTCTATATAATTGGTGTGTATTTATTTTTCAGCATATGGTTGGGAATTTTATCCTGGAGAGAGTGAATTTTGTATGTCTTCCAATAACAAGAAAATGATTGGCTAATTAATCACTTATAAAGAGTAATAGTGTACATGAATAAAGATAAAGAATACATGGGTTCATGTTCATACTCATTTAACTGTTACTTGTTTCCTTCAAATACTAGAAAAAAGTAAAATAACATAAATGTTAATAAATATATCAGTGCTAACTATATTTGTATTATTCTTATTTTATGATTACTAATCTCTCTATAGCATTTCATAGCTTGCAAAAAAAGTTGACCTCTTAAAATTATGGGAACACAAAACACAAAAGGCACGATGGAACCAAAGTGGTCTATTGGATAAATGGAGAATAAGGAAACACTGTACAAAACTAAATTTTTTCAAACTGAGGTTAAAATATGTGTGCAGGAATATTATTATTCTAAAATAAAAATCAGCCAGTGACTCAAGAAGGATCCAAGTTTTATTACCATATAGGAAGAAAACCTTCTAGTATTCCTATTTTTGTTTTTAAAGCATCATGCAAAGACACTTCCAAATTCTTTTTATAAACTCTTAATTGTGGAGGTAAGGGGATATTTGACAAAGGGGGTGTCAACTGACTCAGAGGATTCATTGTGCTTTTCAATACTGCCTTCTTTAAATGAAGGATAAAGTGAAAACTAAATCACCAAGAAAGAGATCTGTAAAAGCAAAAAGAAAAGAAAAAAGGAAGCTTTTTTAAAGAAAGAAGCTTTAAAACGCTAACAATGGTGTGACTGAAGAGGACTTTTCAAGGAAGAAGAAAAATAGCATGGTAAGGAAGTGGTAGTGAAATGGGTAGGACTTACAAAGGAGCCAATGAACATGGAAAAAAAAGAAAGAAATCTATAAAAATATATATCTAAGGGACTACAAAGAATCATGGAAAGTGATTTATTCTAGTTCCCTGTCTTAAAGATGACTATAAGTCAGCCTTGCTCTAAGGTTGCTCTTTCCAAATGGTGGCCCCTAGCCACGTGTAGCTGTTCAGCACATAATATGTAGCTACTGTGAATCAAGATGTGCTCTAAGTGTAGAATACCAATTTTGAACACTAAGCATAACAAAGAGTGTAAAATAACTCGCTAATAATTTTTATAATAATAATATTTCAGATATATTGAGTTAAATAAAATAGATTGCTAAAATTAACTTCACCTTTTCAAAATTTTGTTTGTTTACTCTTTAATGTGACAACTAGAAAATTAAAAATTACATAAGGCTTACATTATACTTAGATTTGACAGTACTGTTCTAAGGGTTTAAAATATTATTTGAATCTATTTATCTACAAACATTTTTCGATTTGAGAAAAATTGTAGTGGCTGGTCCCAAACGGCAAATTCCTCATCATGTCTATTGACTATTTTGGTTTTACTTTGGTGACTCTTACAACTTAAATCATATGAAATTTATGCCTGCTCCTATCCTCACACATCTAAAGAAAGCCACTGGAAGAAAATGGTGGCTACCAGTTCATGTGCTCCTTTCCTTAAAACATGCTGTTGAGAAAGCAGAGTACGAGACGATCAAGACCAAGGGTTGAACTGAGAAAAAACTAAGAGGAACCAGACAAAAGGAAACAACTTGTGCTCAGAATTTAAATCCAAACTGAAGTGCACTAGCTTCTACCTTGCACTCTGCTCTTAATTTTCACCACAGTTATGATTGCCCTCACTGAATCATTTAAGAGTCTTCACCAGAGAGAGGCTTGAAACATTTTTGCACTACAGTTTCTTTAATGACACATCTGGGAGTTTGGATTAGATGAGTTTATAAAATCCTTCAAGTCTGAACTTGTACTGACTGCTTCTGTTTTAGGGCTTTTGAACTAACCATTACCCCCACCCTGGACTCTCTTCTCTTTATTATCTTTGTGCTGGCTCCTTCCTGCCATTTAAGTCTCAGTATAAAGGTTATTTCCTCAGAGCACTCTTCCCTGACCTACCCTACGTGGTCTTCCTGTCATTCTTCATCACATCGCCCTACTTTATTCTTCCATAGCATTTATATCAAGCTGATTTTTCCTTGCTTATAGTTTTATTTGTTTACTTGTTTTTGCATTCATTTATTTATTCACCCTACAAGAACATAATTTTTGTGTGAGTAAGGACCTTGTCTGCCTTATTCACTGCTATCTACCCCACATAGAAGAGTGCCTGGGATATAGTAAGTGTTTTAGAAATATTAAGAAAATAAATAAGTAAATCAGACCTGATTTTTAGATATAAATGACTAAAAGTTACTTTGACTAACTTAACAGAGACTAAATTTATTAACTAATGTAATTGCCAACAAAAACTGGAGGATCAAATTTGGAAACTAGGAAAAACAAAGGAAAGTCATGCTCCCAAACAGAATCCCTAGAGTCCAAATCACATCATGGACCCTGCCCCGTGAGGATACCTCTGCTCCTGGTGTCTAACATTCAATGCTCTAGCTCTCCACCACTGGCTGATATCACTGAATTTGGACACTGGTTGTGCTTGAAGTTTCCATTTGTCCAGCTGCCCTTAGAAACTGTATGCTGCCATCACTTGACCACTGCCAAAAGGAATTCTGCATTGACCTGACTTTGTGTTAAAACTCCATACATAGAATTCTGAGTGTGTGCATTTGATTGTTCATGGCTCATGCCCTGCCTACTAGGTAAAACAGTAATGAGAATCTAGTATTTTTTTCCTTCTAAATAAGAAAAAATACTTTGCCTCTCATTAAGATTTATAAGTCAGGGACTTCTAGAACATAGAGAAGGGGCTCAGATGCTGGGCAGATTCCCCAAATAATAAATGACCTTATAGTCTTGTATATGGTTGTAGATGCATATATATATTTATCAGATGTATTCCTTACTGCTATATAACATACAGTTAGCTTCTGATACTAAACTGAATTTCCAAAAAGTAAGTAGCATGCTGTATCAGTCAGAATTCTTCAGTGAAACAAAACCAATACAATATATATATTTATAATAAAGGAATTTTATACTTATTATACATTAATTATGCTATTATTTATTATATTGTTATTATATATGTACTTATAATAAGGAATTAGTTCATGTAGTTATGGAGACTATGAAGTCTCCAAATCTGTAATTTGGTAAGCTGGAAACCCAGGAGAGCCGATAGCATAGTTCTGGTCTGAGTCTGAAGGTGGGAGAATCAGGAGAGCAGATGATGAAATTTCAAGACTGAAGGCCACAGTCTCAAGACTCAAGAAGAGGTAAAGTTTCAGGTAAAATCCAAGGGCAGGAATAGAACATTTTTTAGCTCAAGGTTGTCAGGCAGAAGGAATTTCTTATTACTCATGGTAGGGTCAGTTGTTTTGTTCTATTCAGTCCTTCAACTTATTGAGTAAGGGTCACTCATATACATTAGAGAGGACAATCTGCTTTACTCAGTATACTGATTTAAATGTTTGTCTCATCCAAAATTACCCTCACAGACATACCTGCAATAATGTTTGAACAAATATCTGAGCACCCCATGGCCTAGTCAAGTTAACAAGAAATTAACCACCATACATGTCCTTCCATAGATATCAACAATTTAGTTAGATCTCAAAATCTAAAGTTTTGACATGGTCATTTTTAAAAATTTATTTTATTTTTTATTTTTTATGTGAGGCAACTCTTGGTTGACCTCACAGATTACAAAGACCTTGTCAGTTTACAATCCCTTATTTTTTTTTATTTTTTACGCCTATATCTCCTGGTCTTCTTAGGTGGTGTCCCATCCAAGTACTAACCAGGCCCAACCTTGCTTAGGTTCTGAGATCAGACAAGATCAAGCTTGTTCAGGGTAGCATGGCCATAGACACCATTCTTTAGCCCACTGATATTGTGCTCTTCAGTTCTGTAAGGGAGTTATTTTCCCTCTGAGATTGCTGGGTGAATGTTTTACCTTAAAAATACACAAAATGGACTGGAGGGACTTCAGGTTTAAGATGGGGGACCTTAAAAAGCTGTAGTAATTACACATTCAAGCTATCATTTTGTTTGATGCCAATGAAATGAAACAGAAACCATAAGCTCATTTGCAAATAAAATGAGAGGGGAACTTGAGTAAGAGACACATTCTGCCTTCTAGGAGGAAAAGGACATCTGGTTCATGGCAAGCCCTGCCAAGGTACAGCTAGCTGGAAGAGCCAAATGGCTCCCTGCTATTTAATCCTGAGAAACAAGGAAAGGCAGGTTAGGTAGAGAGATAAAAGGTTTATTTTAAAAAAAATATTGATAACTGCTGTGAATGAAATTATATTCCCACTGCCAGAATCTCATCAATATCGTAAAGCAATAAAAAACCGTTTCCTGAGATATTCAGTATTTTTAAGATAGTCAAAATTTGCTCACAAATAACAGTCCAAGGAAGCCAGAAAAAAGATGAAGTACAAGAGAAATGAACACAAACAGAATAGCAAGTACACCCTAAGCCACCAACACATCGAAAGCCCATAGGCAAGAAGGAGTCTTGTTTAATGCAGTGTCCTGGGTAGTTAAGGCTTTGTGTTATTATTTAAGGTCAACAATTCCATGTGTGAATATATGTTTTTTTCAGTTATAGACTATTGAAGGCAAAGTTACAATCTTCAGCATTAAAAGTGGGGTTCTTAAAAAGTATTTGTAATCACATAGAGGGTTCCATGTGATGGTCCCAAAGAACTTGTTTATATTTAGGATTTGAATTCTAGAATTCTGAATTTCTGGTTTAAAATTTAAAATCTTTATACCAGAACTCAAACTAGAATTAAATAAGTAAGGCACTCCTATCAGTCACAAAAATTAAGGAGTCACCAAAAAACTCAGTAATCAGGATAAATAGCTCATGAGCTGGCTGCCTGTCTTTATAAAGTTTTATTGGAACCAGGTGAATGAGATAAATTTGGATCTGTATATAAAATTGTAATGTCATCTATATTTTATTTTTCATGGATTTCTTTTGCATCGATTTTTAAACATTCTATTAAAATATTATTTATCTTGAATATTGAGTTTTTGGTGCTCTCTTAAATTTTGCACCCAGGTGTTTCACTTGGGACACTCCAATACTAGCCCTGCAGCACACCCTTTTGAACCAAACTATTCCTAATGTTCTTGGGCAGAAAATACTGCAGTTAGCTATAGTCGCTGAAATATTATAATTTGCTAAGTGAATTATACAGATTATCTATTTCACTCTGACAGCACCTCCATGCAAATATTATGTTCCCATTTAGGTGAGCACCTAAATCTCCTTGGCCAAGATAATACAACAAAGGCAAAGTCAGGATTCAGTTTTCTGCAGTATGATATGGTGGCCTACGTTACTAATCACCACTTAAAAATTTGATGAGTTTCTTCCAAGAGAAACTGCTTTCCATTGTTTATGGAATAATGTTTTGGTACACTTGGGGATAGTTCACTCATTTGTTTACTAAATTAATAAAAATAATTAAACACAATTGGTAGACCCTTTTTGAAAAATCAAACATGGATGAATATCATCAAATATACTTGTACAGTATAGAAGAAAGTGTTTATGTATATAATGTAATCTCCTATGCTATTATAATTAAAATTCTTTAAGAGATACATTTGCTAGGACCTACTCATCTGAAATTATCCTAATTTGAGCAATGCAGAGTAACTTGATAGTTTAGACAAAAAAATTTGAAGGAACCTTTACAAACATGCTTAGATCTACATAGTTATGGAGACCTTCCCCTTCTGTAGGGAAGAAGATATTTCTCATCTACTATAACCTTCCTACTCAACGAGTTATCTAGCTTTAGTTTTAACCACAATAATGTCATGTCAGTCATAGCAGTACCTACAGGATATGGTCAATATCTTCACTCATGCATCAACATGCTTTTCCCTAAAGCACAAGGACACAGCACTGCTGCTGGGCTTACTGTGCCTCAGAGGTCTCTTTCAATGATGAAAAATTATTTTATTCAGGCATTCAATTTCCTCCCTTTTTCTGCTTAGTTGATCAATTTTATCTTATTTTAATCATATCTCAATTACAGTTCTTCAGTTACTGTCATCCAGCTCACAGATCCTTTGAAGAACAGTTGCCCAGTCAAGCATTTCTGTGAAAGGGTCAGCTCCCCTTGGAGGAGGCAATTCAGCCTCTAGGTGTGATTCTTTGAACTAGGGCAATCATGAAATTATGAACAATCAACATCTAAAATAAGTAGTGATTTATAAAGAGGCCTGACTCAAAATTATGGCAGAACCAACTATTTCTTTCCCCCCTCATGAGAAATTAGATCTAAAAAATAATCTTGAGAATGACAAATTGAACATTGAGGAATAAGTATAAAAAGGATATGTATGAGTGTATGTGGGGGGAGATCATGGCAATCTTAACAGGCCATATGTGAGCCTAAGTTATGTTGCAACAGACTTGCAGAGAACAGGAGAGATGTTTAGTGAGAAGCTATGTTGCTTGCGAGAGAAATGGAAAGGGCATGTAGTTTCTAGTTCCCTTTGTTCTCAACTGCCCCCTTATCCCAGCTGCAAAGTACACACATATTTAAATAAATATCTCATTCCTAAATGAGGTAATTATTCATCGTATTTGGGGCATTGTAAAGCAATTTTCCCAAATATATAATACTAAAATGGAGAGGCTAAAATTATAAAAATAGGGTTCATTTTGAAGAGGATAATTTTTAAAGCAAATAAAAATTTTAATAAGGCATGGGTATAAATCAAAATTCTGTAAAGAATCACTGCTAGGGGAGGCATTAGAAAAATGGTTAAGAGAAGGATCCTCGAACTAGACCTCCTGGGTTTGAACCCTTATTGCCACTACCAGCTATTTCACTTGGTCAATTTGCTCCACATCTTTATGTCTCAATTTCTTCATCTACTCTCTGTGTTATTGTGAGGATTAAATCAGTTTATAAATGTAAAGTGTGAGCAATGAAGCTTTATTACTGAGCATCTATAATGTATAAAAAGGGAGGTGATAAAGATTCTTATGTCATACTTCAAATAAACTTGAGGCCTATGTTATGTAATTCCATGGCCTAAGATAGAGTAAGATACTAATGACACAGCATTTCCCTACCCTTTGTGTAGATTAAAGGTGGCTGCAAATTCTTTGTCACTCTTCCTACTAGGGTTTGAAATTTATTTCTTCTGCTATGTTCTTGATGTTGATTAACAAAAAGAATATGGAAGAAGCGATGCTGTATCAGTTCCAGGACTGCCTTTAAGAGGACAGGCATCTTCTGTTTCCTCCTTCATAAAATATTTTCTCTTGGGGCACTTCTTGGAACCCAGCCACAATGCTGTACGAAATCCAAGTCACAAATAGAGGCCAGGTAGTGTTGCTTTAGTTAGTTGCCCCAGCTGAGTGCCCAGGTGACAGGCAGTCAGTGATCTATAACATGGTTACTCATGCTGGATGACCCAAGACCTAGAAGATTCCTCTCTAAGTAATATCCAGGGTTGGAGGCTTTCACCTGGGCTCCACAGAGGTCAAGAGAAACCAATGCCACATCTGTTCTTTGAAGTTCTTAATATATTAACTTATAAAGAAACACCAAGATGGAATTTTAAAATGTCTGCTTCTAACCAACATTTAAAATGTAATATTTTTTATTGAACACACACAAATGTAATGCAGATTAATCATGTAACTTTGCAGATCACCATAACATAAAATAGGACTTTACTTTTTAATGAGCTATGCAGACAGTATGGTTTAATAATGAGACTAAAGTTTACAATTTTATGACAAATGTCTTCTTTTAGTTCTGCTGGTATGTCTACATGACATCAGGCCTACTCTCATTTGGATTTTAGGACAAAAGTCAAAATGTGAAGTCATGCCATCTGCCTCCACTTCACTCCTTAATTTCACTCTTTGTGTTGGTGATCTACATCTTTACATAGATGAGGTAATGAGCCTTGTCTCCTCTGCTTCTAATAGATTTATTAAGATGCTACTTTTTAATGGTCATCCTTCCTGTCCCTTAAGATAAAAATTCATTGCATTAAAATTCTACTATTCATACAGCTCAGGGATTGATTTAATTGATGGATCAGACTTGAAAGGGCACAGACAGACCACACTTCCTTGTATTTCTATGGGATTTTTGCTTGGTTATGATATTTCTTACATTTTGTTCAAACATTTATCAGGGGTTCATATATCACTGAGTTTGGGGAAAGATCAAAGCCAATTAATTTTAACTTTTATGGGCAAAAGAAAACATCTATTGGTGAAAATAAGAGCATTTATTTTTAACCAGAGTGAGTTCAAAGTAATTCAGAACATTCTGTAGTAGTTTTTGAAAACACCACCTCATATAAAATAAATTATCCACCATGGCAAAAAGTACTCAATGCTCATGTCAGTAAGAGACCAAAATACTTAGGAAAAGTAAACAGTCTTGCAAATAGCAACTGATGAGTTTCTATTATCCTCTTTCTTTTAGACTGTCAGGAAAAACAGTGAAACAAAATCAGTCCTCTTAGCTCTGACAGTCCTAATCCCTTCCCTGCCACCTCACACAGAAGATGATGAAATCCTCCTTGACACCAGATAAAAAATGATAATGTGCTTTAGTGATAATGTGTGTAAGCCTTAAAAGGCAAAACCAGAGTGTTAATATTCTCTTCTAAAAGAATAAAACTATAAATCTCCCTTAACAGATACATTACCATTGAATAGCACCAGGACCTAGAGGAACTCAAAAACAGAGAGAACCAAAACAAGAAATTCCATCGAGACTAACAACATCAAGATGAGCAAACCTTGTCAACTAGTGTAACTCTAATAAAAACAATTTCAATGGCACCGCAGATCCATGGTTACTAAATATGGAAATTCTTTTTGTTTGCTTTAAAAATTTTTTTTAATTCACTCATTTTTTAGAAAATAAATTTTATAGTTATTCAACTTAATAATAATTTAATCAAGAAGGCAGCAATATATGTTGGAAGCAGAGAAAATGGTTTTAATTTTGACTCTGCCTTCAGAAGGTGAGAATAGTTTGCCACCCCAAAATATATCTCTTTGAAATATTATTTTAAGCTAGTTATTTTTGAGACACAAAAGACTCTGAAAAAACTTTTTATCTTCCCCTTAACTACCTAAAAGGAATTTAGATAGAGGAATTGCTCCAAGAAAGAAAATATCATCATTGATAACTACCGTTCTTTTCTCCTGTTAATCTGTCTCATGTTAATTGATTGTTAGTCCAGCCAGAAGAAATAAAAGAGAAAAAGTAATTTTTACTTTCCTACACAAGCATGGATAGAGAGTCTGTGTTCTGGATTAAGACAACCTATGCTCTCCCACTGGTTCTGGAATCCTGAACAAGATTTTGGCCTCTTGTTGCTATAATTTCTGCTTCTATAAAATGGAGATAACAACAGAATCCAACACATGGATGTTTATGAGGACTAAAACAAAATCAATTAGCTATGTGTAGGGTTTCTCAACCAATGTGTTACAGACATTTTAGGCTGGACAGTGTTTGTTTGTTTGATGGGAGTGCCCTCTGCATTATAGGATGTTTAGCAACATCCATGGCTTTTACACACCAGATACATTCAGCTGTTCCCTGGGGTGTAAAAGCACCTTCAGTTGCTAATTAATGCTTTAGTGCCTGACAAATATCAATTGCTGAATGCACCTCCATCTTCTCTTCAGTGGGCCTTCAGTTGTTCAAATGAAGAAACCCTCACTTCACTTTAAGAAAGTAAACACCAATGTAGGCTTTAGGTATGATGTTCAGTTTTGTAGAAGACTCCTGAAGTTTTGCACTTAGAATGTATTCCATGAAATTCTACCTCGAATGCTGTAATGAACTACTGAAGTGCATGTGGAATTTTGAAACATTTTAATTCAGCTTAATCAACTAAATGCCTTGGCCACAAACACCTCTGCTCACCAAACTCATTTGGCCTAGGCTAAAATCAAGAAACTAAGTAGGAATAAAGTACTGCCAGAATTCGAATGTGGTCAATGAACTGCAATTCACTTGGTTTCATGGGTATACTCTTTTGCAGATGGTAATTCTGAAAATTTGACCAAGTCAAAGCAACCTGTTGTGAATACTTCATCTTCTTATCTAAGCTAGACTACAGCTTCCAGACTGGACTGTGGACAGAAAGGTCATTAAAAGTGGCATATTTTAGTTCTAGAATTATCTTGTCCCCTTGTCATTTCATGTATTACCCAATAATCTATCTGTATATGAGAAAAACACATGAACTAATCAATTATTATTATGTCCACTTCAAAGTAAAGATTACTGAGGCTCAATAAAGTAACTTGGCCAAAATCTTGGCAGACATCTGGCAAGCTGCAGAGTGAAAGCTCATACCGAAAACTGTCTGCCTACTCCAGGCTGCTTCCTACTGGCTGACTAGTGACACTGAAGGAACTGTCTAGCTGCAATTGTTTGTGAAGTGTAGTCAACAAGATGGAATTTAATTAAGAATGATTTCGTACCTCGTGAAATGTAAAACAATGACCAGTTTTTGAGTTTTATTTCTCTGTTCCATATATGTGGAGTTCTTTTCCTGCTTTTATTCTTTGAGGAGAAATAGCATAGGAAACAAAATAGTTACTCCTTAATGGATTATACTCTTCTTATGTCTTTGCATTAGATTAAAAGGTTCCTTGTAAAATGGAAGTGAATCTATAAATGTTGGGCATATTAGTCATGAAGAAATAGAAAAAATAATATATTTTTAAAAGATTCTGTACTGCTTCTTTTCTTCGAAAATATTTAATCAAAACTCTTATTTCCAAACTACATCAGTGACAACTTATCCTGTAAAAGTCCTAATTGGTTGTCATAAATTACCCAGGCTGGTCAATACAATTATATCTCATCCCTGGAGTATAATCTAGGTATATAGATTAAAGAAGAAAAATATTTTGATATTAATAATATAGCAATTTGGAGTCAATTGTTATGTTTCTAAAGATCCTCATCAGACCTGTTGTCAGTTGCATAGAATTGAAAATTTGCCTTTCTTGAAAATGAATGTTACTTTTTCCTCCAGCAGCCAAATCCCCAGCACCCTGGTGAGAAAAAAGTTACTTTCAACAGGGCCACATTGCTGGCATTTATTATTATTGCACCAGATTCAACTATATTATTTTCACAGCATACTAAATTGGGCATAGGTTTACTCACACCTTTTACTAGGAAATGTGTTTTTATAAAATAAGTTACAGGGCTATAAAATTACCTAAACAATCCAAAAGTACCTTTTTATTTATTTATTTATTTTTTGCTTGTAGTAGTTAACTGGAAAGGGGGAAAGTTTGTTTGCTTGTTTGTTTTTCTTTTTTTTCTGACATAGCACTGAACATTTCAAAAACACTGTTGCCCTTTTATTGAAAGCTAACATTTTCTATCAGATTTCTGCTTTTTATATTTGTAGGGCCTTGGTAAGCTAAACTTTAACTTGAGGCTTAAGACTATATAAATATTTACCATGGGCAGAAAATTTAAAAAGAAATCTTAGTGATTTGGGGCATCAAAAAATCTGTGTGGTGTAATAAGAATACTGGACTTAAATTCAGGGAAATTTGTGTGGTTGTCTTTGCTCTATCACTATTTGGCTGTGCAACCTTCAGCAGGTACAATATGCCTTTCTGGACATCAATTTCCTCACCTTGTTTCACTAAGCAAGGAAATTGGATCAAATGATTTCTAATATTTCCCAAAGGTATAATAATATGTGATAGTAATAGAAGTTTTAAAATAAAGGGGTGATATTTGTTACTGATGAAAAAAAGCTGTCACAATTCAAAACAACTTAAATATGGCTTGAAACAAAAGTTTATTTTAGGATTTGATAAAAGTAAATTTCAAAATACGCCACACCATTTCTTCAACTCCTAAGCTAGAAAATTAAGTGTTGAATGCTTTAAGACAAACAAAAAGAAAATGAGAAAAAAATGACTAACTTCAAAGTTATTCTTAATTTAGGTTGTGAAGAATTTGATTTAATTGAAAAATGGCTTCAAACTACATGTTCAACACTAAGTAAATGTTCATTATTAATAATAAAATATTTCAGTACTATCTCTTTTAGAAAGCCAAAGTATTTTAGATAAGTCCAAAATATAATAAAATATTAGAAGATGGTGGATGAGAAAGAAAATGCCTCCTCGTGTAGAAATAAAAATACAATTTTATATAATTAAAAGAAATTAAAAACCTAGGGGGTTAATAAAATACATAAAATACATTTGTTTCCTAGTATATACCTTAAGTAAACAGAAACTTGAAAGCTGGCCATTCAAATATTTGTCATGTCAAATTTCAATCTAGCAATCAATTCAGACATCATATTTAGCTGAGTGGGGCAAGTAAACTACAATAAGGGTTGTGTCATCATATTGGCAGAGCACAGGTAGTGACTATCCTGGCTAGGATTGTTTATACAAGGGAGATTTCATGTCTGGGACACATATAATGGAGTGGAAGAAGCTTCATAGTCAGAGAAGCAAGATGGGCTACATAGATTACAAGGCTCAGTGCAAAATAAAAATGCAGAACCCCTGGTTCAAAAAAATTAATAAATGTTGATATGGTTACAGCACAACATTAAACACTTCTGAGCATGTGGTCCTATATGACAACACAGGTCACAACACAACCCATAAAACTGGTCCTGCAGACAGTTCAAACCCGTGCTCAGATACTTATTAGCTCTGCATGAGACCTTGTGCCAGTCAATTGACTACTCTTGAATTCTTCATTTGTAAAATGGTTAAAATCATAAAAGTGCCTTATAGTATAAGCTTGTTGTAATAATCATATTTAGCAATATGAACTACTTGCCAGGTAAATAGCACATACTCAAAGAATAATAGCTATTATCATTAGCTTGAAGAGTGGGTGGTTACCAACAGCAATTCTCTTTATAATCACAACAGTTTTTTTTTTCTTTTCTGATAGGTCTTAGGAGAGGGATAGGTAAGCAATGACAGCAAAAACACTGCAAAGCAGGGGCACTGCAGCACTGTCTCTCCACGTGCTGACTAACCAAGCTTTTATCTCCAACAGAGACTTGAATGTTTTCCTTTTGTGTTTCTTACTGTATTTCCTTCAGATGATTTACTATAAGAATACAAGAATGCTATAGAAACAGTCACTCTCAAAAAATACGAGTCTTTGATTTTCAAAAGTGGTAAGTGGCTTTTTCCTAGAACAAGAGGATTGTAAACAATATTTTGTTGCTCTCAGTTCACCATGAGATCTGAAGGCTCGAAACATTTGAATAATAAAACAAGGGAAAACATTCTATTGGAAAAGGAGGTCTAATTTACATGCAACAAATATCATATTATTTTCAAGAATGTAGGGCTTCTATACTTCTCTATAATAGTAAATTTAACTTTTGTTACCTGCAGGAATGCTCTTTTATGCTCTGATTTAAACCAATGAGAAAATGAACTCGTGACTTTTTATACTCTCGAGGTGAAGATTTGTGAATGTGCAACCTCTTTTGTACATATCCACTTGAAAGGCAAATAGTAGTTGAATAGCAGAAAGGAATGTGAAGGAAAAACAAAGGAAAAAAAGGGAAAAAAAAGCCTCTAAGGTTTCTTTTAACTCTCTAGACCTTTTCAATTTAAAAAATATTAGCTAGAAAAGAAGTATAGTGAAAGAAAGGGTCTTTCTGAGCTTAAACTATCAGGTAGTTATTTCAAGGTCTGAATGTCTAAAAACATCATGGTGACACTTAGATTGATGTCTCATTTTAAGTACTGGTTTGTTTGGGACCGATTCCATGAATACTGGTTTAGATTAAAACCCAAGGCCAATGCAAGAGTCTATTGAGAGGTTCAATTCTGAGGGTGATCAAGGCTTAAGATAATGAGGTTATTCACATCTGCCTTCTATTCACCTAACCCAGGAAGTCTAAGAACACATGTGGTTCATCTCAGGAATAAAATAGACTATAATGGGTATCTACCATTCATTTAAACTGGATAGTCAAAAATATTGTTTATGTGCTTACATTTTAACAATACAGAAATAAGCTGCTCATTCAATATCTTACTACATGCATTGTCAACCATTTTTAACAGATCTTGGGCTCTGTTGTTTACTTTTTCTTGTCTTTATTGTTATGAGGACTGGATGTATTTTAAACAGAAAGAAATACTCCATGTGGATGTTATAATACTCCAGTCATCTTTAAATATGATGGTGAAATCTAGAGTATTTACTTTTCTGTCGGAGCAGCATTACTTTTTTTCCAGATAACACATAATGGATTGCATTACCCAGTCAAAGCTTCAAGGCATTCATTTTAAGCAAAATGCTTATTTTAAGTAAATAGTAAATTCTCAAAAAATAATTGCTATTATCATTAGCTCAAAGAGAGGGTGACTACCAATAGCAATTCTCTTTATAAATCATACTTTTTTATCTTCTTATAGGTTTTAGAAAAGAGATGAATAAGGTAAGCAAGGACAGCAAGACATTCCAGAGCAAAAGCATTTCAGCACTATTCTACCCAGGCACTGACTAACCAAACTTTTATTTCCAACATAAAGACTTGAATATTTTTTTTTGTGGTTCTTACTACATTTATTTACTTTAAGCAAGGAATTAATTCCTATGTTTTTATTAATAACTTTAATATGAACTAATGAAAACATCCATTAGAATAACTTCATAAAAAGCCTTGTCCAACATTAAAAATAAAGTTTAAGAGATAACCCTTTATTTAGGGCATGTATTTTTTAAGAGTAATATGCTCTTTTGTTTCATTTGTTTGCTTTATTTTGTTTTTGTTTCACAAAAGTAAATCAGAGAGTTTTGTTTTAATTCACTGTTATCATCTTCAACACGATTCAATAGCTAATTCATGTGTAACTGTCATTATGTTAAGAGTTTTGAGGAATTCTAGAGAAATATGAGTTACAATCACCACCCTCAAAAAAAGTCTAAATGAAGTAGGAATAAATGAAAATGTTGCTCTGAGTAGAAGTTGGTAAGACAAAAAAAATGGCAAGAAAAGACCAATAATGGCCTAAAAGGAGAGGACCCAGTGAAGCATGGTGGATTAACAAAGCAAAATCACAGTTGGGTGAGAGTGAGCAAGTAGGTGGGTGAGGTTTTATTGGTAAATATTTTAGAGGTGGTTCTACTTTGAATAATAATCAAACTTGGAATGTGGCCTTATAAAAACATTTTATAAACAAGGAAGCTGAGAGCCAAAATGTTTGCAAGCTGGTGAGAGATGGAGCCAGGACTGAAGAACAGACCTCTCAAATCTCAATCTATCACACCACAATGCCCAAATCCCTCAGCCACTGTTATATGCACCAGTAAATCCTGGGCTCTTCTGGGAATGATTTATTTTTGTGTCCCACAAAATAAATAAAATTTTCAAGTTTATTCTTTTACCAGCTCTGCACTTTTACACTTAACATACTAATGCATATTTAGAATGTTAAAATGAAAGAACTCATTCTAAATTCAGATTTCTCTGAGAGGTAACCTCTACAACTACTTAGCTCCACCTCTGACATAGTTTCTCATTTTTTTCCCTCTATTCTTTGAAGAGAGATGACAAAAAAAATCATTTTTAAAGAGAACTTATTTAATGGTTATATTGATGCCTTAATAAAAAAAATGAAGTCTTTCACAGGTGCTTTTTTTGTTAATGCACTTCATTTATAAGTGATCACTCTTACAAACTTTACTGCTCTTTGCTTAATCAACATAGGATGAAGATTAGGATAAGAGAGGCAAGTAAATATAAGGATAAGCAACCTTTTAGAAAGCGAATGAATTCAAGACAATTCATTGAATTGCACTCTCATTCAATAAAACAAAGGTGGAAATCAAAGTCAAATTCACCAGCATGTAGTAGGTAGCAGGATCATGTCAAGTCAAGGCAAGCTGCAAAAACCTGTGAAATCTAAAAAGCAAGGGATTATTAGCCTACAAGAATGAATCAATACCCGAGCAGGCCAGGAGTAGTACAGTAGAGTGGTTAAAACCTTGGATTCCAGAGTTGCCTGATTTCCTGCATTCAAATCTCAGCTCCAAGGGATGGAGTGACTAAAAGGATAAGAAAACAAGACCCCTACATATGAAAAGGAATGAAATGGAAAAAGATTTTTCTATGATGAACCTAGAAGGTATTTAAGTCAGACAAGAAAGATAAACAGTATATGATTTCACTTATATGAGGAATTTAAGGAATAAAAAAACTAATGAAAAACAAACTTACAAATATAGTGGACAATTTGGAGATGGACAGAGGAGAGGGGGGATTTGGGAAGCTGGAAGAATGGAGTGAAAGATTAAAGAAGTACAAATTAGTAGTTGATGTATGGTCACGGGAATGGGGAGTATGGCATGAGGCATGAAATTAGCGTTAGTACATTAGCTGGGTGGAGGGTAAGGGGAGGGGGGAAATTGAAGGGATCATTTTACTAACTATATAGATATCTAACCAATGTACTGTATACTTGAAACTAATAAAAAAATTTTTAAAATCTCAGCTCCTAGAGTTATGCTGTGCTCTTGATCAAGGTACTTAACCTCAAAGTACCTCTGTTTTCCTCAACTATAAAATGAGATAATAATAGTACCTACTCCATAGATTTCTTGTGAGAATTAAATGTGGTAATTTTAAATGCTATATAAAATGCTTAGAACAGTGCCTGACACATAGTTAAGTGTGATAGAGTTTTCTGCCTTCTTCTCTTCCTTCTCCTGTTTCCCTCTTTATCCTTTTCTCCTCTTCCTCCTTCTCCTTCTCCTACTCATTCTGTTGCTGCCATTTACTATTTGCCTGACTTTGGGGAAGCAAATGAATCTCTTGGCTTCACAATTTCTACATCTGTAAATGCAGAGTAATAATGCTATAGTGGGATTAAGTTGTCTCCTAGGCATCCACTCTGTCCTTTCTAACAAGACCCTATGGCAACGGGACAAAGGAAATGTAAATTCAAATCATTAGCTCCAAGGGTAGATCTTTATTGGTAAGCAAATGATTGAAAGCCTATCCGCTTTGCCAGTGAATAAATAGGTCTAGAAACATATTTCTTTGGAGAGGGTTTCTGGTCAGGTGTAATCACATGACCCAAATTTATCTAAACACACTGAAGAGGACTAATATTCTATGTCTGAATTCTAATGCTTAGCCATTGGTTAAGAACAATAAAGAGGTGCTCTAGATCATGGGATAGCCAACTTTTGGTTGAATCGGAAGGCAAAGATGACACATGATAAAGTACACAGTTGAAAACAGAGCATAGACAATAGAACCAGAGCCTTGGTCTCCCTTTGCTGGGAGACCACATGGCCACTGAACTTTTTTTTAGCTTTACTGAAGTATAATTGACAAAACTATAATATATTTAAAGTGTACAACATGATGATGATTATATATAAACATTATGAAAGGATTATTACCACTGAATTAACATCATCACCTCACAGATTTATTTTTTTGTGTATATGAGACAACAGTGAAGCTCTCCTCTCTCAGCAAATTTATATTATAGAATGCTATAGTTACCATGTGATATATTAGATTTTCAGACCTTATTCATCTGCTAATTCATTGTTAGTGTATAAAAACACAACTGATTTTTATGTATTGATTTTGTCACCTGCACTTTACTGAATTTGTTGATTAGTTCTAACTGTGTTTTGGTGAAGTCTTTAGAGTATTCTGCATATGATATCATGTCACCTGCAAATAAAGACAATTTTATTTTTTCCTTTTCAAGTCTTATTTCTTTGCCTTTTATTTCTTTATCTTGTTTGATTGTTTTGGCTAATACTTCCAGTACTATGCTGAATTAAAGTGGTGAAGGTGGGAATCCTTGTCTTGTTGCCAAACTTAGAGGAAAAGCTTTTAGCATTTCACTGTTAAGTATGTCGTTAGCTATGGGTTTGTTATATATGGTTTTGTTATGTTGACACATTGCTGAGATTTTTAACATGAAAAAATTTTGAATTTTGTATAATGCTTTTCTATATCTACTGTAATAATCATATGATTTTTATCTTTCATTTTGTTAATACAATGTATCACAATTATTGATTTCTATATATTGAACCATCTTTACATCCCGGATAAATTTCACTTGATCATGTTGTATGACTCTTTTAATGTATTGTTGAATTTGGTTTGCTAATATTTTTGTTGAGGACTTTTACACATATGTGCGTCAGAGATATTGACCTATAATTTTCTTTTTTTGTGTGTCCTTGTCTGGCATTGGTATCATGTTAATGCTGACTTCATAAAGTGAATTTGAAACATTCTCTCTTCTATTTTTTGGGAGTGTTTGAGGAGGATTGTTATTCTTTTTTTAAATGTTTGGTAGAATTCACCAGTGAAGCCATCTAATCTGGAAGCTTTCTGTGTTGAAAGGTTTTTGATTACTGATTCAATTTCCTTACTAGTAACTGGTCTGTTCAGATTTTCTATGTCTTCACGATTCAGTCTTGGTAGGTTATACATTTCTAGAAATTTCTCCTTTTATTCTAGGTTTATTGAATAAACCTAGAATATTATTGTTCATAGCAGTTTCTTTATTATTCTTAGTACACACTGAACTTTTAAATTTGTGATATAATTCATTTCCTTTCAATAGACACTTTGACACTTGCTACCAAAAGTATATTAATTGATACAAATGCTATCTCACAGTATGGTTTAAGATTGGAATGAGATGTATATAAATAGTCCTTAGCAGAAGGTAGATCATATGTTAAGCATGAATAAAATAGAAGTTTATTTTTACTCTGATAACAGTCCCACAGGACTTAACATAAAAAATGGCATTATCATTCTCTATAACTTCAACAAAGTAAAGGCATCACCTTAGACTGTCTGACTTTGTTTAATCACATGAGGCTTAATCACTGGATCTATATCCTCAACATTCACTAGCAGATGTCATATAGGTGCTACTTGAAAAAAATGATATTTTCTTTTTATTGTCCTTACATTTTCTTACCTTATCCTTAAGAATTGCCTCTATTCTAAGAAATTAAACCATTTCAAGTTATTCTTTTCCTACATCTTTCATAATTTTTTAACCCTGGAATATTTTCATTAAACTCAAGTGTTTTCTGAGTCAGCCTCATCTTTGTTGAGGTCATGCCATGAAAACAATGATGTTTCAAATCTAATCACTCATTCTGACCTCAAAAAGCATTAAAGAAACCAATGTGAAAAAAGTAAAGCAACAGAAAAATACATTCTTGATTATATTTTTGGTAGTTTATTTTCAACCCTGACCATATATTTTATTTCTTAATATCTAGTTTTCTTTGAGAAAAGAAGGTACATTAAGTCATTCCCAAAGTTCATGACACAAGATAATCTAGTCTTCAGCAATCAGCAATATTGTATAATAGAACTTACATGTAATGCAATTATAAGCAATCAAGCAAAAAATAGGTATCATGCTTTAGGTATCATTTATTTAGGGTGACTTATAAATATAAATCTGAGCTGGGAAAATAAAAGTGAGTTCTGAAGCCAAATTGTTTTAGCTTCCCTATGGCACATGTAATGTTCTTTTTAAGGTTTTTGTTTACATATTTTTAGTTCTTGTCTGTTTTAGTGACTAAGAAATAAGAAGCTTGACTTACTAAATTTAAGTAGAAAATTTTTCATTGGCTCAAGTCCAAAGACTATGGTTAAGAAGAGGGAAACTCAAAACTTAGATGTATTCTCCTTCAAGTTTTGTGACTCAGTTCTACACTGGGATCTAGTAATATTAATTTAGCAACTTAGTTTTTCATGTCCAGGTTGTGAATCACTCAGTCACTGCACCAACAAAAGCAACCATGACAGCTGGTCTTAATAGCCACATGAGGGGCACTCTCTGAATTTTATGTGTGTATTTGCTTATTCACTCACTCATTAACACATTTGTTCTATATTTATTCTAGCAAACACTTTTAATATACTTTTTTTTATATACTGTTTAAGGTGCCTGTCTAGTTACTGAGGATACAGCGATGAAAGAAACACACAAAAAATGTGTTTTTTTTAATGAAGCTTATATTTAATGGAGGCAGTGGTGTACTTGCAAATCAACTCTGAAAAAAAAAAGTTTCTAATTTGTAACATTTGCCAATTCCTATGGTACAACTATTCCCACTATGGCCAATTTAACAACCAGCTTGCATAATTCCTGAATATTTAGCAGTCTGCTCTTGCAAACAATTGTGAGCAGGCTCCAACATACCACTGGTGAGGGAATAGAAGAATAAGTAGGTAAAATATATAGTCTGTAGATAGGGATAAGTACAATGAAGAAAAATAAAGCAGAGAAGGGGTTATGGAATATTTGTAGTTGGAGAGAGGGGGTGGAATTATAAATAGCGCAGACAGAGAAGGCTTCACTGAGAAGGTGGTCTGATCACAAACTTGATAGTGTGGAGAGAATGGCCCAGGCAATGAAAACAACACAGTTTCTGTGAGATTTAAAAGCACATCAATGAGTATGTTAGTCTTGGCCTATACACAAGGTGCCTCAGTCTCTTCATTTTAGCCTGATATGCTGTCACTTATGCTCTTTATAGGTATACTCTATGCAGAAATAAATAAGAACTTCGTAGGCTGAAAATATTCACTGTCTCTAGTTTCTTAGTAACATAGTCCTCTACCAGCCAATGTACATTGTCCAAAAATCTTATTCCTGGTCTTACTGGTTAGCCTGAACAGCCTCACTCTCTCACATCTTCAGTTAAATCTGTCACGTGAACAGAAGAATATGAAATTTATTTGAGAGTTAACACAAGCAGGCAGACAGCTTCTCATGTAAAACGTGATGGGTTTTGAAACTGTCTCTTCATGTACATGTCATAAAAATAATCAAAATGTTCATCAACAGAATATACTTGATAAAGTATATAGACACAATAAAATTACTCAGAAGGACTGTAAAACAATGATGTAAATCTAATTGTAATGAATTAAGAAGATGTAATTTTATTAACGATACCAGCCACAAACTGAGCATCTCCTAAGTGTGTGTCTCTAGTTATACCTTAGTTTCCTCATCTGTAAAATGGGACTAATAATAAAAACTTATAACTTATAGCTGACTGTGAGGTTTAAATAAATTAATGCATATAAAAGTTATTACATCAATTAATGTTAACTACATATAGTAAATATAATCAAATAATAAATGGAATGCATGTAATATGTGTTAGCTATTCTCTTTTTCTTTATTATTATTATTATTATTATTATTACTGTTATTGTTATTAGATTTGGTCAGACATTAGAAGGTATATCTTTTTATTATCTCCAATATTCAAGAAAATAGAGCAACAGAAGTTTTACTAGGTGTTTTACATCACAGAAAAAGTAAGAGGTGGAGTGGATATTCACAACCAGTCAAGCCCTCAATCTATGCTATAAAACAAAACTACATTTAGGGCAGTACAAATCCTATTTGGCTCCCATGTCCATAAATGCAGAAACCATGTGACTTATACTTACTACTGTATAGAAAGTGCTCATGATATTGAATGAATATAGAGAGGAAACCACAGTCAGCACTATTTATTAAGTGTTTATTTATGTCTTAATAAATATCATAAATGTTGAATATGAATTATTTTACATAATCCCCCTCAGAAGGGAGATATTAATAATATCCCATTTAATGTATGAGAAAATTGAGTCAAAGAGAATTTAAATAAATTACCCTGAGTCATACAGATCATAAAGTACAAGTGCCAGGACTTAAACTCCAGTCTATTGTACTCTGGATCCCAAGTTCTTCAAGTTCTTCATTGCTGTGCTTTTTCTGCCTTTACTACTCATCTAGTATCCCCAAATATAATGAGGAACAAAGACACATTGTTTCCTTCAGACCCCAGGATATGTGAAAGAAAGTTGGAGAGTTCATACGAATGTACAATTGTCTCCTTCTCTATTAATTACAACATGTGAACAAGAAAAAATGCAGAGCTCAGTGGAGACCTGAAGACTAGCTCTCAAAGTTCTGAAAGAGTCAATTACCTTCGGTCTACAGACCTCTCACATGACTTGAGGGTTGGCTAGAGCCATGGTAAAGCTACACATCTCCATAAAATCAATCTCTGCCATTTTGTGTTTTAAGACTGGAGAACATGAAGTAACGGCTTCAAAAACTCTCCTCGGCTTAAAAATAGAAGCTTAGTGCTACTGGTATGGACTCCCTCACTGTTTCAAAGTGACCATTTCAGTCTTTTATGATAGCTTGTAGACTTTTATCAGCAACATTTTAGATGTTCTACTATTTCTTGTAATTCTCTCAATTCACACTTCTTACAGAGAGCAGAGGAGAGCATATCTGTGGTCTGAAGGCCAAGTCTAAAGCAAACAGAGCATCTCTCATAATGAGACGTCCTAGTGAGAAATGTACTCTGCTGCTCGATGCTCTGCTGTACACAGTGATGTAAGTTATCAATCAAGTAATTTGGATTTTAATTAGTGAGTACACCAGAGCAAGGATTATAACCAGTTTTTTCAATCTTCAGAGGCCAAGATCTCAATCATTGAGCTGGTGGAGGCAAATTCAAATGCTTCTGAAGCCAGAAAGGTAACAGAAATAAGTGAAGCTGGCAAGGTGTAAGCAACAGGGAAGGAAGAGCAGGCAACACTTGTGGAACACATGGTTGTTTTTAGCACCTCTTCTAATGAAAGTAGTTGCTACTCTGTTCTAGCTGATGGTTGCCATAAAGCAAAGCATCCTGGCTTTACTTTGTTTTTCAATTCTTTTTAAAGGAAGTCACAAATCAGAATTTTATGTGAAACCTCCAAATTTTTAAATATTAACAACTAATAAAAAAAAAAACTGTGTGGCATGAACACACAAAGCCTTGAGACTGATTTGGTCCAAGGTGCCTGGTCTGTGATTTATATTGTGCTACATTGTCTTCTCAGCAGTGCTAGTAGATGCCAGGCTACCCATAACCGCTGCTAAAGTTTCAGGCAAACTCCTATCTCTTTAACTTTGGTTCAACAAGATCTGCTTTGACTGATAACCTAGGAACACACGATATAATAATAATAATTGACATTTATGGAGACCCTATCATGTACATAACACCTTACATAAATCAATCGAGACAAAGCCTGTAGGTGTGTATTCTTATTATCCCTATTTCACAGAGGAAGAAACTGAGGAACTGAGCAGGTTTATACTCTGCCCAAGGCCACACTGCTATCAAGTAATAAAATTAAGTACCTATTCTAATATTCAGGCTTTAGATTACTCTGAATTACTATGTGAAATAAAATACCCAGTTAGCCACACGATTAGCATAAAGAGTACTGAGTATAAGATTGCAATTTATATTTTGAAGAAATAAATATTGGCTTTTAAAATTGCTAATAGGCTATATAATTAAGTATATAGGAATAAAGGACTTACTTGGAAATAATAAAATCTATAAACATGGTGATGTTTTGTGTTGCTACCAGAAAATGGATCATAGTCAATGATTCACTCAAATAAATGAATTCTAAAAATGTTCACATCCTTAGACCTAGTAATCTACTCTTGATAATTTATTCTAGAAATGATTTAAAGGAAGAAAAAAGGTATCAGCTCAAAGTTACCAGCATCTAATTTTTTCAATAATGAGCAAAGAAAATAAATAACCAAACTGCTCAGAATAAGAACAAGTACTTTTGGCATACCGATATGGTAGAAAAATAGACAATCACCAAAAGTTTAAGCCCTGATGGTTATTAGTAACAAAAAATATATTTTATTTATAAGACACTAAGAAAGTAAAGAGAAAGAGACAATTGTGTCTTTATTCTGATTAGAATTAGGTAAAATCTATGAAAATATAGGCTAGAAGAAAACAATTAGGTTTAGGGATCATTTTATAATATTTAATTAATTAAATTATGAAGAGCTTAGAAAAAAATAAGACTTTCAACTGCTTTTACTAATATTGTTGTAGCAGCATGTGTTATTTGTTGCATCCAGATTTAACTCAATCAAAATTAGAATAAACACCCAAACAGCATTTAGCTTTGGCCATCCAGGACTGCAATTTAACATTTTTACTGCCCCTGTTGAGCATGAACTCTTAGTGTTTTGTACATGTTCTGCAACAATTCTTCAGAGTAGTGTTTAGCATACATGGGCCCAGTTTTCTGGGAATAAACTGTCATCTGTGAATAACTACCATGAATATTTATGTTACAACATATAGTTTCAAAGCAAGCTTCCATGTGGTTCTTAAAGTAAATATAATTTCATCTTAAGGAGTTAACTCTTGCTATTCTCCAGATATATAAAAGGTTTGTCCCTTCACTTTCTTCAGGCTTCTCTTCAAGTGTCACCGATAGACTGCTTTGATCGCTTTATATAAAATACTAACACCCACTACCACTAACATTCATCATATTATATACTTAAATGTTTATTTCCTGCCTTTATATACTAGATTATAAACTCCATGAAGGTTGGAAATTTGCCCCTTTTATTTAGTGCTAACTTCTGCACATTTGCAATAGTACTTGGCATTTAGACTATTAATAGAATTGAACATTAATTCAGTACTTACTATGTGCCAGGCCCTATTCTAGATGCTTTACTTATATTGTCATCTAATATTCTTAATGACTCCATTATTCTTTTCATTTAATAGATGGAGACTCTAATACACTTAGAAGTTAAGTAGTCTATCCAACATACTGTGATGGACCAATTGTAAATGACCCTCAGCTATCAACACCTCCTTGATATCTTGTTTAATTCCCACCGTTTGTGAGTGAGTAGGTCTCATATGTTATTTCTAATAGTGTATGCCAAAGGTTATTATGTTACAGATTACTGTAACTTCTGTCTTGTTAGCAGACTCTTTACTACTATCTTATTTTATGACTTCAATTAAGGAAGCCACCATATAGAGAGGCCCACATGGCAATAAACAGGTCAGACTCCCTAAAGTCATCAAGGAACTGAGGTCCTCAGTCCAACAATCTGCAAGATACTAAATCCTGCCAATAATTACATAAATTTAGAAGCAGATTCCTCCCTAGCTGATCCTCAGATAAGACCATAGTCCTGCCAATACTTTAATTGCATCCTTGTGAGAAATCCTGAAGCACAAGAACCAGCTAATCTGTTGCCTAATTCTTGACTCACAAAATATATGAGATAATAAATGTGTTGCTAAGTTTGGGGTACTTTGTTAGACAGCAAGAGATGATGGAGGTAGTCACAATTTTTGAAAAAGGATTCAGACATAGGTAATCTAGAATCTATACTTTTAATCACTATACTATATTGCTCATCAATAAATATTTATAGAATAAATGAATGAATGAATGAACAGATGGATGGACAGATAGACATGATGATAACTTATAGAGTCAAAGGCCAGTACATGCTTACTTTAGGAGACTACAATAACTTTGATTTCAAACCTTCCAAAGACATTATAAGAAATAAAAAATGTCAGCTGTGTCATGAATATGATTATAAAAATTCTAAATAAAATATTAGCAAAAGAAATCCAATAACTCATAAAAAATAATACATAATGAATCAAATATTGGTTTATTAATTAAAATCAATCAATTTAAACCACCATATTTATAAAATGAAGGAGAAAAATTATGTAATTATTTCAGTAGCAGCAGAAGAATTTGATAAAATTATACTTCCATTTGTAATTTTTTAAAACTCTCTTAGTAAATTTGGAATAGGACAAAATCTATCTCCATTTTTACTTCAGGAAATATTATACTTAATGGACTTTTGAAGGTTTTCCCTGATTCGGGGAATAGGACAAGTTTGTCCCCTAGCCCTACTTTATTCACTATTGTAGTAGAAGTTGTAGTCAGTGTGAAAGCAAGAGAGGAATATAAGAAAGGAATGAGTTATAAGAAAATGAAAAATTAAAATATCATTATTTGCAAATGACTTGACTATATATATGTAGAAAACCCTAAAGAATCTACATTAAAGTTGTTAGAATTAATAAAGCGATTTAGCAAGATTTCTGGATAAAGAATACAGAATTCAATATATTAGCAACAAAAAATTAACAAAATTTAAAATACTATTTATAAAATTTAACACACATCAAATGCAGAATTAAATCTAGTGTAAGATGGGCAAGACTGCTATTCAAAAACTATAATGCTTACTCTACTAAATATCTAATTTCACTCATAAAACACCACCACTAGTAATTCACTAGCAAGTCTATTAAAGATATACCAAGGTCATAACTAACATGACATGAAATAATAAAACATATGCTCAATTATCCATATATTTTTAATATTTTTATCACATACACACAAGTATTAAAAACTAGAAATGATGCAGGGTTTTCTTCTTTTTCCTTTCATTTCCTCTAGTGGTAGTGTATATTGGTTGCCTAGGAAACTGTTACAGCAGAGAACAGGCCTGGCTATGCTGTTGCCCTGAGCTGGGCAGAGATTTCAGTGGTAGCTTGTTGGATCTTGGCCCCAGCAGAAGTATACCTATGCCACTTGGCACCAGGGTCAATTCATTTCCAAGGAGTTGAGCTGTACATTTTGTTGTTAGCATTTTTGCAGTATGAAAGAAAAAAAAAGCAGAAAAATGGTAACTGAGGAGCAAAGATTAAACATGGACTATTTAAGGTGAGTTGAGATATTGTAGGTGAAAAGATGGCATAATTAAAGAAAAAAAAAAAAGAAGATGCTTACTTAAGTAAGCTTAGACACTGCTGGCAGATGGGGATGAGAGTACTACCCACAAAAGAAACTTGAAAAACAACTAGGAAAGAAAAGAAATTTTTTCTTATTTTTTTGCATTCATTATATCAGTTAACTCTCTTGCTCTCTGGTTCTGACAATCACACGCATGCCCTCCTCCTGCTTCACACACACACACACACATACTATTCTCACTTTAAAGATAGGTAACATGGGATTTAGAACGGCTAAATGGTTTTCTTAAGTTAACCTAATTATTAAGAAATGAAGTTGGAATTGAATTTCAATCAAAACCCATAAAAACCCATATCAGGCTGCTTCCAAAGCTATTTTAAGACATGGATAGAGTAAAGGAAGGTAAAGGACTCTGTAGACATTAAAAGAGAAAGTCTGTATTATGTTGGGAAATGAGAAGTAAATTGGTGAGGTGGAATATAGAAGTACAGTGGAACAAGGATTTTTTAAAAACCACTAGAATACAGATCATGAACTATCTTGAATTCCAAACGAGGAAGTTAGATTTTTATTGTATAATTATGCTATAAAATAGAGCAGCCACTACTCATGGTAATGTATTTTGGGCATAAAATTTACACTAGACTTCCAAGACGTAAAGAAAAAAAAAACTCATGTAAAATAGTTCATTAGTCATTTTTTATATTGATACATAATATATTGAATATGTTGGGTTAAATAAAATCTATTATTAAAATTAATTTTGTCTGATTATTTTTATTTATTTTCAATATGGCTATTGTAAAAATTAAAATTGCATTTATGAGCTCATATTATATTTCTATTGGTTATCAATGGGAGATCATGTAAAACATGGGGAGACTGCTGGGACTGGCTGCTGCTTGTACTTAATCTTTTCCCCTCATTATGCATATACACATATATACACACAAAACAAACAAAAAAACACAAACAAACAGCTTTCGGCCCCTATGTTATTATTATTATTATTTTATTTCACATCTTCTTAGAAATAAATATCTAGGACTCTCTTCCTGCTAGAAAGGAGGAAAAAAAAGAAAAAGCAGTTCTACTGCAAATTCTGAAATAAAAATAGTTTAACTAAACTTCCTTAGAAGAAATAAAGATGGATTCATTCAGTACCTAGAAAGTGTTTACATCTTAAAGAAAAAAGTATCTGTGGGGAACAAAGCAATAACGAAGGTTTTGTGAGAAAAAAATTGATCTCTAAAGCCTTAACTCCTCTAGAAAGAGCATTCAAGCAGGGAATTTCTATTCACGAGATCACAGAGAGAGTGGTCTCAGCAGTTGCCAATCTTGCTTTGCCATATTATGTTCTAGCCCCTCTGACCTTGATATTTCATATGGCACCAAGAAATTACTAACCTCATTATCAAAATGACAACTACCATAAGGCAGAAGCTCCTCTCAAAATGATTAGCCCGAGCTAGCTTGCAAGAGTTAGTACCAGAATTAAAGACTTAAATGTAAGACTAAAACCATAAAACCCTTAGAGAAAAAAATAGGTTAGGTAGTAAATGCTCTGACATTGCTCTTAGTAATATTTTTTCTAAAATATCTCCTTGGGCAAGGGAAACAAAATAAAAAATAAACAAGTAGAACTACATGAAACTAAAATGTTTTGCACAGCAAAGGAAACCATCAAGAAAACAAAAAAACAACTGACTGAATGGGAGAAGACTCTTACCAATAATACATTACATCTAATAAGGGGTTAAAATCCAAAATTTATTTAAAAAGTTTATGCAACTCAACACCACAAAACCCCCTAAGAATCCAAATTTAAAAAGGGCAGTGGACCTGAATAGACATTTCTTCAAAGAGGACATACATATGGCCAATAGACATATGAAAAAATGTTCAATGGAACTAACCATCAGAGAAATGCAAATTAAAATCAGAATAAGATATCATCTTACACCTGTCAGAATGGTCATCATTAATAAATCAACAAACAAGTATTGGCGAGGATGTGAAGAAAAGAAAACCCTCATGCACTGTTGGTGGGGTTGCAAATCGGTGCAGCCACTATGTAAAACAGTATGGAGGTTTCTTAAAACATTAAAAATAGAACTACCTTATGACCCAGCAATTCCACTTCTGGGTATTTATCTGAAAAATTTCAAACCACTAATTCAAAAAGATATATCCATTCCTATGTTTACTGCAATGCTATTTACAATAGCCAAGATTTGGAAGCAACCTAAGTGTCCATCAATAGACTATTGGATTAGAAAGATGTGGTACATATACACAATAGAATATTACTCAGCAATGAAAAAGAATGAAATCTACCATTTGCAAACATAGATAGGCCTGGAGGGTATTATGCTAAGTGAAATAAGTCAAACAGAGAAAGACAAATACCATGTGATCTCATTTATGTGGCATCTAAAGAACAAAGTAAAGAACAAAAACAGACTCATAGATACAGAGAACATGATGATTGCCAGATTGGAGGAGGGTTGGAAGGATGGGTGAAAAGGTGAAGGGATTAAGAAATAGAAATTGATAACTAAAAAATAGTTATGGAGATACAAGAGACAGCATAGGGAATATGGACAATAATATTGTAATAACTACATGTAGTACCAGGTAGGTACTATACATATCAGGGGATCACTTTATAAATTATATAAATGTCTAACCACTATGCCGTATACCTGAAACTAATATAAAATAATATTGAATGTCAACTATAATTGAAAATAAAAGAATATATAAATCTAGTGCCTAACAACACAACAAAAAGTTAGTACCAGAAGAGAAGTAAACAACAAATCCTCTTCTGATTGCTTTTTGAGATATTCCATTCTAGTTGTGCTTTAATATTTTAGTGTACATTATGTTTTTACTGCACATAGATATTTCTCATAAGCATTTTTTTTTCTTATATGGGTCAGACCACTGTAGCATGGTACATAGGGGGCATATGGTCCTAGAGTTTGCTATAAACACTGACTTGGAACTTGCCCTATTCAATAAAAGTGGTAAGAGTCATCAGGGTTGGAGAGGAGCTATTAATTAGACTGTGCTCTGGTAAGCAAACTGTGCTGGGATTCTTGAGAGATGGATTCTGGTTCTTGCTCTTTCTTGCTCTGCAACTACAAAGCTATACAACGTTGGGGAGTTACCAACCCATCTACACCTTACATCTCCTCTATCAGATGAACACCTTCTAAATTGGTGGCTCTCATCTTTTATTTCTCTTCCAGGACACCTGAGATATATGAGACACTCCCTTTAGAAACAGTAAATCACTCACGCTCCCTCACCCAAAGAAAATTCATGAGCATCTAATTTACTATTTCCAGATGAGGAGACACAAACTTAGAGTATTAAAATCTCACTTATGTTTAGAATCTTAGTGATATCTCGTCTCTAAGATTTTTCTGGTTTTATGTGGATGAAGGAAATCTCTAAGGTTGGACCAACTAGACTATTATTCCATGATACCATGTTCCCTCCTTCTCTTTTTTCTTCTTATTCTCATCCATCCAAGTAAAATATTCCATACTTAGAGACTGCTTTCTGATGTTGTTGATTTGAATAAATCACTGAGTACACTACAGTCTCATGAAGAGAAATTCATTAAGTCAATTCAGTCTACAATTTTTCAAATGTACAGAAAATGTTTTTGATCAGGTAACATTCTAGTACATTTTGTCTTCTTTCAAAGATTCTCTGCTCTCCAGTAGCTCTTAAACTTGATCCACTAGGAAGAAAAGTAAAGATCTTTTTTACTATAGTAAATATTCAAACTCCAAATGCTCCACTGTTCTATTTTTTATTTTTAAGAAGCTATGTACCCCTAAGTTATTCTGAAATTTTAAATAAGTTACTGAGTACTTTTCTATGTAAAATTTTGGAAGAATATAATATAAGGCCAAAATGTGAAAAGACCTTAGTAATACAGGTGCTAGAAGAGCAAAAAGATAGACTGTATCCAGAGGTAATATGAAAGTTCAGTTTTATTCCAAACACCAGAAATTTGAAATGTATATTTATCCCAGGTCACTCAATCCATAGCAAGTTCTTGTCTACTAGTTTATGAAAAACGTCAACAGAAGGTATAAAATTTCTTATGTTTTTACTAGAGTCCTCTGTATGGAAAGTGAACAAAAGTATAATACGTTTTTATCATGAAATAGCCATGCCGAAGACCAAATGTTTCTCAAATAAAATATTAACCTAAGAAAACTAGATTTATAATGTGTAAAGAGGTGTTGTGAGTAATATTTACATTGTAAAAGACTCTTTTATGCTTGGGAATCTCAGAGAAGTAGATGAAAGCAAAAGTTCTGGATCTATGTTGGTCTTTGGAATTGGTATTTGATATGAGGATTTGTAAAACAAAAATGCAAAAGGAGGATATTTTTGTAGATGGAAATGACATCAGCAAAACACAATAATCAGAAAGGAGATAGAAGGCTTGTGAAAGGGTTTGTAGACTCCACTGATTGAGACAGAGTGGCCCAGAGTTGTAGTAACCAATAGAGAGGGAAGAATTATTAATGTAAAATTAAATAAAGAAAACCCCATTTAAAATGGAGTCAGGAAGCCCTGAAGAGGGAACTCTAATGGAGCTACCATGAGTCGAAGCCTACATAACCATGTGGAAGAAGAAAGATAATTATTTTGACAAAAGAAGGAAACATTGTTGACAAATTTCATCTCTTGCTTTTAAGAAAAGTAAAGAAGGTTTCTCTCTATTCCAGCAACACAATAATCACTGTGTGCAGCCAATAAAAAACTGCCAGACCTTCAAACTCTTGTTCTCCAACAATCTTTTGTTCAAAACAAATCCCCAAATTTTCTCCTAAAACCTAACAAAAGTTAACCTTCTCTTTGTCTCTTCAGACTTGCCTATGGTTCACTATAGCTTACTCGTCTCAAATTGTAATCATCTGTTATTCCCGAATAAATTTATTTTATTACTGAAACAACCAGCTATTTTATTTTTGAGGCTGATATTACAAACTGAATTTTTGAGGGCCCTGAATGTCAACTAAAAATAATTGATTTTATTATTAAAATAATACATTTTATGATTAGAATGCCAATTTACTGCTGGACACAAAATGCTGAGTTAGCCGTGGAGCTGCGTTAATCATAGTAGGTCACAGCAATATATATATATATATATATATATATATATATATATATATATATATATATATATATATATTAGAATTGATAGAAACCTTGAGTTTTTCAACTCCACAGAAAGTACTCATTCTTTGGTTGAGATGGTAACAGAGAAATCAGAAAATCTAAGGACATTAAAAGTGCTAAAACATATGAAAATAAGGGGACAGACAAAATATGAGGGAAAAAATATCTGTCCCTGGAAAGACTCTTATCTAGTTCTTCTGTGGAGATAGTCATTAAGTGTAGAGAAAGAAACAAGAAACCAATGACCTCTAGCCCTGAACACCATAAGAGATGTTCCTCTGGCAGTTTTTCTATCTCTGTATGTTCAGTTCCTCCCTCTGTAGCTCGACATACCTCTTCAAAGAAAAACAAAATGACAAAAAATACCATTTTTGGCTACTAAGCTGTCTTTCAGTTGAGTCATCTTGCTGCCAAAAACACCCTCTTGCTCCTTTTGGAATTTCAATGTTCTCTTTTTAAATTCTTTTTACTGGTAGAAGAGATAAGATTTCACAAGCTAATTGAATACATGCAGCATAACTAAGTTACAGCCTCCCTTGTTTAATGCTTGGATCTGAAAATATATTTTTTAATCTCTTCTGACAACATGAAGAAAGTCTTAGTCACTAGATGGAGCTTTGAAAAGGGAGGATAAACCTAGTAAAAAAAAAATCAGTACTTTCTCACAGATTTTCTTAATTAAGAAATTTTAAATTTGCCATTCAATTGCCATAATATGAACTATTTAATGGAACAATAGCCCAGAACATAAAACTCCTTGATTACAACTTTTGTCATTCTTTTTTTGTTTTGTTTTTTGTTTTTGTTTTTGTTTTTACACCTAGATAAATGTTTTTACCTATCTAAACTACAGGCTTAGTAAAATGAGAGAAAATTACCTCCAATTTTCTCTTATAATAGTGAAAGATTTGATTCAATATCTGAAAAATAATCTAAAACATTTTGGAGAAAGCTTTTATACAAATGCTGGAGAAATGACTTCATGATCCTGTTTAAATATGTAAGGTTAGTACTTAAATGGTTGTATAATACAAATACAAAAGTTTAAATAGTGCATCTCTTGGTTCTATGAACCCGAAGACCTAAAATGACCTCCAATTTATTTATACAGATTCTCATGTTTTAATTTAGCAGAGAGGTAGAATGTGGACATAACTATAGATTGGTGCTTTTTCAGTTCTGTTAGTTTATGGAAAAGAGTAGATAAATGGAAGTTTGACAGGCTATAGAGAAACTGCCTTCATGAAGAATAGGCTCATCAGGTGGCTCCAAAGTTTTAAAAATAGCCTTAAAATGGACCTTCTCTTTTGGAGACTGACCCTATCATAGGCCATGATTATAAAATGCTCTTTAAAATCCAAATGGATTTAAAAAGAAACTGATGGCTTATTGAATATCCACTTGTCAGTGTTTTCGAACACAGATCCATGTAGTGTAAAAAAAAAACTGGAAGATCAAGAGTTTCTAAACAGAATTGCCAGGTTTCCAGTTGGTCACCATAAGGCTGACATTGATTTTATTTTAGCAGCAGTGACTGAGAAATCATAGCAGAGAAACAAAATGGAAAAAAAAAAGTGAAAGACTTCAAAAAGGTGATAGGAAAAAAAATTACCTTGTGAAAAGCAAACTCTAATAACTAAAACCAAACAATATAAAACTATCTTTTCCCTTAAATATAAATGATCCGGAGCTTAAGTGACAGAGACATTTTTAAACAAAGACTCAGAAAAAGAAATGTTTTCTTATTTAATCTCTTTTATACAACAGTTTTTAAAAAAACATATATAGTGATGGAGAAAAAAAGGACATATAGTGTAAAGCTAACTGACTTGGAAATAAGACTACTTGGGAATAAGGTTACCTTATGGGAGGGCATTAGTAAGAATCTATGTATAATGAATGAGATCAAGTATTTAAAAGAAAGACTGAGGAATATTTTAAGATAATGCTTCTCACACTTGATTGAGTATTGAATCACCAGGGAATTTGCAGATTTATCTAATTCACCAGGTCTGGGCTTGGGCTGAGATTCTGTACTTTATACAAGCTCCCAGGTAAATCCAACTCTCAGAGCCCTCCTACCACACTTTACTAAAAACAAGCAAAGAACAATTAAAGTGATTGGAAAAGACAGCACTAATAAATTAACCCAATTATTGGGTATGAACCGCAGGATTTCTCTATTGTGGAGACAGATATATCAGGGAATCAGAGTTGAAAGCCATAAATGTTAAGATTAGTAGTTGATTTCTCTTTATTTGATTGCATTCTATTCAAACTACCTTTTGATTATAATTTGAATTCTTGTGTGGGATCTCCTCTAAAGAGAATTGTGCTGAGTACCCAACCCAACTCCTGCAGAAACAATGATGATGTGGAAAGAATTGGGCTTTGACTCAGGGAGAATACCATTTGTTTGATATGTAGTTCATGATGATGAGTAGAAGGAACATGAAAGGAGGAAGGATGACTATGATAACAGCAGACTGTACTTATTCTGTGTCAGATACTATGTTTAGTGTTTTATACACATTAGATACATCTTATGAGTTGATGCTATTATCCCAGTATCACAGATGAGAAAACCTAAGGTTACAGTGCTAGTTGGAGTATGGATGACACTGAAACCCATGGTTATCTGACTCCAAATCTATATCTTTTGCCTACAGACACATCCCAGTATGTGAAGAACATTTAATTACAATTATTACTAAAACAAGCACTCAGTAAATGGTAATTATATGTTCCAAATTTTATACATGGCTTATTTATGAGTTTATATTTGAGTCTTTTGTGTATTTGGTTAACATGAGTCAGACTCCATGAGACTTATCAACTCTAATAATATTGATTTCTCCAATCAGTAAAGCTGAGGACTAAACTTCAAATTATAATAAAGCTTCCCCAGGAAATCTAGTTGAGCAGTTACTTTTAAAAATCAACCAAGATAAAGAAAGCATTTCTCAAACACTTAAATCAAAGAAGTATTTTCTTTTATCTGTAGGCTTTTCCTTGAAAACTTTTAACATAAATATATCCATTTTGAGCTGGGCTGGGTATTTTCTTTATAAAGAAAACTTAAGTCATTTCTCTTCATTTAAATTTCATAATTGCTAATAGTCCTATTTATAATGCATAAGCCCAGTGTGAAAATGAATATGGTAAAAAGCATGTATTGCCAATTGTATTAAGCACACGGATTTTAGCAGGTGTTGGAAATCATCAAGCGCAAACTACAAATCAGCAAAGATATCATTTCATGAATGTCAATGTCCATGGCCTTCTATGTCATGACTTTCAAGGGCACTGTGTGCAAAACCAGATATTTGGAAATCAAAGACTGGAACTGACCAAATGGTTCCTCGCATTTAGCTGACTACTTAAGAGTTCATCCTAAGACAGCAGACATGATGAATGAATGGCCAGTCAAAAAAGGCAGAGAGTGAAGATCCAGTTTTGAGTAAATGGACAGAATATAGAGAAATCAGCTGAGAATAAGATTCAATGTGGATGGGATTTTTCCCTCAGCCATCTAACCCAAAACTGCAATGACTTTAATCAGTTCATATACTGAGAAGGCTGAAGTACATCCTGCCAGTCTGTTGTCCAGCCCAGGAACAGAGGTCATTGTTTTTCTGTCTTTCTTCAAATCAAATGCATCTTTTTGACTTAGTGTTTTCTAAGAAATCCTTTTCTCAAATTTCCATTTGTACAGAAAATGACTATTTGATTTGTTTTGACTGTTTTTTATTTAGAACGAACATTCTCATATTCTAGAGAAATAGGTACTTTTCAAGTAAAATATCTTTTTTTGCCTTTGCTTGTGCAAAAAAGAAAAAAAAACATGAAAACACCCCACCTTATATTGACATGATCAGGATAGAGAAGGGCAGAGTTCCACATCAGACTGACTAATGGGGACCACAGGGTCCACAAGGCCTTGACCTTTTATAAAGTAGCACGGAGATAGTGGTGGAAAGACCCATGACTCTCTCCCATCACCCTTAAACCTTCTAACAGTTAGATAAGAAGACACATTTCTGACAACAATCTGAATTAATAAAGAGCAGTTACAGCGAATCAACAAGAAAATAATACATAAACTCAAGTCATTAAGATTCCTGGGTTGTTTCCTGGTATTATTTAACACCTCCATTCAATTCTACCTATTTCACTTCCCCCTTCTTGTGCCTTTTATATCTGCATTCTTCCTTTTCAATATACTTGATTTATTTCAGTGAAGAAATTAGACCAGCTGACATCCACATCCTCATGATATCAATATCAAAGCAAATATACTTTCAGTAGATTCCATCAGAAATAAGAAGGAAGATTTGTGAAAGCAGTAAAATTGATTAGGGTAGGCAGTCTGAAATGGGGTATGCTTATCAATACAGATTCTCCAAAAACTATTTTTTAATGGGGTGCCAAAAATATTTTTGACCAGAATTTTATTTTCTCTGGAAGACCTTTTATTTTAGTCTCTTAAAAATACCCAATGGTTATAATTGATGATTACACATCCAATTCATATGTGGAGATCTCAAAAAATAGAGACATCTGAGTTCCCTGTAGCACTTTTCGAATAGGAATATAAAAGGTTTGGGGCAGATTGCATCTGTGTTTTGAAAGGCACCTTAGGTAACTCTGGGAGGCAACTAAGAGAACTCATGAGATATTTTTCTCATTAATTCCTTGTTCTAATGCTCATCATAAAAGTATCTAAAGACTAATCTTCAAAAAAGATTCACATAAAAGTTTGGAAAGATGACAAGATGGATATAAGAAAATTTTATTTTCTTGATAAAGACATACATATTTATGACCACATAAATATGGCCTACTTCAGCTACATAAACACAAAAATAAACATATAAACTTATGACACTTGTTAAAAGAGGTTCAAGATTTTTAAATAATGCTGTTTCAGAAAAAAAAATTACTAGGAAAAACTAGAAACAGTAATATAATTTAAATAGTTTGATTAGAATTAATGTAACCATATGAAAAATAAGCTTTGGAAATAACATAGATAAAATTGTAACACGAGTAATAATATACAGTGTTTCTGCATGTAGTTTGTTTATGAAATGACTTTGGTCAGAGATTCTGCCTTATTAAGAGCCGACAGTGGCCAGTGTGTAGTATTTTGGCATTTCAGAAGTAACTGGATGATCACTATCATGCATCCAATGGACAGTTAGACTAGGCAACCCTTAATCATTTGTAATTCAGAGATCCTAAGGAAAAAAATCTTAAATTTTTAACCATGGTACTGAGGCCTCTCAACAACTTCATCAACAAGGTTTCAAAACATCTTATTAGAAATTTACTGTGTGACCTAGAGGCTGGAGTGATTCTAGGTCACTATTTTACTGACTCAAGTTGGGGACAGTTTTATTGTGTGTGTGTGTGTGTGTGTGTGTGTGTGTGTGTGTGTGTGTGTGTGCATGTGTGTGTGTGTGCGCGCACGCGTGCGCAGGCACGCCGAGAAAGTTGCACCTATTCAGCAGCTAATACAGCAAAACAACTATTACCAATACCAAGTGAGTAAAATAATAGTGTGCAAACTGTCGAAACAGGTTTAAAGAGATAATATATGTAAAGCCCTTATAGCAGTTGAATGGCACTTAGAAAGGACTAAATAAATTCAAATGAGAATGGTGGTAATGCTGGTTGTGTATCATTATTTCTGTCCTACCAACAGAATTGCAGCACTTTGGCTTTCTAGCTATCATTGTTTATATTCAGAAATAGATGCTCCTGGCCCTCAGCACATTTTAATTTTTTGTTGTTCTTTTAAAAGTAGGTAATTGAGCTCCCCACGTACTCTTACTCAGTCCCCACTTTTTGGATGGAGTCAGGTATACATTTCAAGATAAGCCATGACAAAAAAGGTGAGCTTTTCTCTGTGTACAATGATTTGCTATGTTATTGACACTTTGGTTTAGCAAAATAACCAACCACCCCAGAACTTTTCCTGATAAGAAACTAGTGAAGAGTAGGTTATAGCTCATTAAAAATATTGAATAGAAGGAGTTAGGAAAAATGTGTCATTGAAACTTTAGGATATTTAAGGGCACTTATTAGCACCCTCTGTACCAATTAAAGAGAAATGCTCCTTTAAAATAATATAATAAGCATATATAATTCTTGGGTATTTTACTGCTAGAAGTGCATATACAATTTTGGGGGTAGTGATATCAAAGAAGAAGGACTCACAAAACAATGCTATAAGCTTGCTAGGAGTGCTACAACCAGCATCACCACCATGCCCAGCAGTCTTTGTCACTTTAAAAAATCAAATGTGGTCTACTTTTCCTTCAAATAAACCCGATTTCAATAAAATTAATAAAGTTAATAGTCATAGTTCTTTTATGTATATTGAAATGATGTGCTAAGTGACACAAGCTGGCTGTATAGCCTCCCAGCACGTGGTGGATGTCTGTATTTCCAGCTTGCCATCCCTTCAGAGGAAGAAGGTTGATAAAAGTGGCTGAGAAGGTAATCCATTAACCCTTTTAATTCTAAGACTATTTTACACTAAACTTTTAATTTAAAAATTAGATTATATATTATTTTCACTAGAACAGAATTAGAATTTAAAAGGATTTTACTTGGGGGAAAAAATAGCTTAGAATAATGGCATACATACTAATTGCAAATGAATCCTTTCTAAAAGGCACAGCCCTAATCTTTTAAAGCCCATAAATAAAGTATTCTGGCTGCTTTCTAACGCCAAGTGGAATTTTAGGCAATATCCATGTAAATTTATAGACACTTCAACAGATCTAAATTAAACTTCTAAAACCTAAGTCACACCTTTATAAATAGGAAAAAAATTCTGAAATGCCTCAATAAATAATACTTTGTTTCTAAAACAAGGATCAAAGTTTTACAATAAAAGCAAACTTGTTTATCAAAACTGGACCTAAACAATATATGTAAAAATGGTATATAATCATTGCTCTGAACCCCTACCAGTAACAAAATCCAAGAATGCTTCAGTCCCTATGTAAAAGGGCATAGTGTTTGTATGTAACCTCTGCACATCCTCTCATATACATTAAATCATCTTTAGATTACTTATAATACCTAATACATTGTAAATGCTATGTTAATAGTTGTTATAATGTATTGCTTATGGAACAATGACAAGAAAAAAGTCTATACATGTTCAGTATAGACATAATTAACAGAAGCCTAACTACACAGTACATGTCAGCAACAACATAACATTTCTTTTTTATATGCATTTTTGATCCATGGTTGTTTGAGTCCATGGATTTGGAGCCCACAGATACAGAGGGCTAGCTATGTGTTATAGTATTATGATAACACATTGAAATCCCACAGCCATAGTGATCAGGAGTCTATGACACTATTTCAAAATAGCTGATTTAATCTTCAAAGGCAAGAGCAAATTTCAACTCTTTCCTCCAGATAACCCTCAATGCCTGAAGAGAGTATCTATTCTCTGGGTTCACATAACCTTACAGTTATGGCTTGTGAAATGACTATCCATGTCCCTCCTTTTTGTGTCTCATTCTATTAGACCATAAACTCTCTGAAAGCAGGGGTCATAGCTTCTTTATTACTTAAGTCTCCAGAGTGAAAGTTTTCAATTTCTACTTTGCCGTTTGTGGCAGATTATACTTTCTCATGACAGCTGCACCAATACATATCTCATTCCAACTGCTATCATTACATGTGACAGTGACATTCCTTCAAGAGAGCATCAAAATTTGACCTTTGAAAGATGTGTCTATGTCTATTCCTATCCCCCACCCACCCCTAACCAAAGTGGATATTAGAAATTGCCTTAGCAGAATATGGCAGAAGTCACAATATGTGACTTTTGATACTAGGTCATAAAAGGCATAAAAGGCATTGCCTTTGTTTCTTAGATTGCTCTTTGAATAAGAGGACTCCATGCAGGGGTGTGAGATCCTCCCTTGTCCCAGCCAACAGCAGCAATTTGCCATATGAGTGAGGTACCTTGAAAATGAACCCTCCAGCCTTAGTCTACTCTTCAGATAACTGTTGTCCCAGCCAATACCTTGATGTAATCTCATGACCTCCTCCAGCTGAGTCTTTCACAAGTTCCATCCCAAAGAAACGAAGAGAAATAATAAATTATTATTACTATTTAAGCCACTAAATTTTGAGATAGTTTTTTATGAAACAATAAATAACAAATATAGTAGTATAACTCTTTAAAAATAAAGCCTAGGGATCCTTAATATATAAAATAAGTTTATTGAACACTACTGGAAATCCTAAAGCATTTAGTAAAGTGTCTTGCAAATAGCATAGATCATATTTTCTTTCCAAATATTAAAACACATTTAAAGAATAAAATATTTTATTTTATAGTCATTCAAGTAACTTACTTTCAGACAGAATTCTAGTCTTTGAAAAACCACTCTTAGGGATTCTGTGTGTCAGAGTAGAAATTATATGGGGGAATATTTTCTTCATGAAAATTGTGGTGAAAGAATATGAAAGGGACAAATAACCCTAATGACCATGGGATTTGACCATTAACTTCTATTTTGGGCCTAAAATAAAACATATAAGGCTTCATATTTTATTCTTGTCAATGACAAGCTTCTGAAAGGCAGAAAAGAGGTTTTTATCCATAAAATAACCTTAAAGGATTTTATGAAGAAAAATCAGTAAGCATCCCCTCAATTCAATGTCTGTTATTGACAAGGAGCTGACAGGTGAAGAGGCTTTGAGGAAAGTTTTCTGAGTGCAGTATACAATTTTATCGATTGCTGTCCCATGCTTATGTGTCAGTTATCAGTGAAGAGAGAGGGATATTTCCAACAGAAGATAAGAAAGCTGAAATAAAAGCTGCTTTCATTCACTAGGAAGTCAAGCAGGGTTAAACCAATAATAATACTTCCTTGACCATGGAATTTATAATAGAATTTACTTTAACCCAAAGGGCTAAGATCTCTTTGACAATCTCCAAATCTAAAAATTTGCTTGCCTACCTGCCATGATTCAAAGATCTCTATCTCATTCCATACTTTCTCTATGTCTGCCATGTATATATTGGTCCATTATACTGCTTACTAAGCATTATTCTAATAGAGCAGGCCAGTTCAATCCAGCAAATATTTACTTAGTTTCCGTCATTTTTAGGCACTACTTAGACTACATCCTGGGCCACCACAATTATTAAATAGTTTCCTCCTTTAACAACTGTTTATGGAGAGTGTACCATGGGCATAATGGTCAATAAGAATAAGAACTTCTGACTTTAAAGAACATATGGCTTAATAGAGGAGACAGATGTGCCCATAGAAATTCCTAATTACAGTGCAATAGTACAGAGATAGAAGCATACACACAGAGCAATGGGAGTCTGGGAATTAATTCTTGGCTGAGCTAGGTAGAGATGGAGGTTGGAAAGAGTAAAGGAAGGTTACCTAGGGGAGAAAGACAGCTAAATATGTATCTACAATTTATAGTGAGAAGTAGAATTAGAGACACATGTACAAGATAAGTGATGACCAGAGAAGTGGGGAGGGCACTGTTAATAGAAGAAACTACTGATGAAATGAGTTAGGTTACAGATAACAGCCATTCACCAGACTGAAGAGGCAGAAATGGAGCAGAGGATGGAAATGGCATTGGGGTGTGAGGGTAGGAGGAGTGCAGAAACACAAAAATATAGTATGTTGTAGTATAGAACATTCAGAACATCATGAGGCGTTTGAGCCAATAGCTCTAATGAATGATTTATTCTGCTTACATGCAGCCTTTCATGGATAGTTTTTAGTGCAAAATGTAAAGCTGGTTTTCTAGTTTGGACCTCATAAATTGTTCTCCTTGAGTATGGGTGGTACATGCAATTATTTGACCCAGAATGGTGACACCACAAACTGCTTCCCTTAAAAAAAAAAAACAAAACAAAAAAAACAGAATCACAATAGCTCTAGCAGTATTTTTCCTAATTATTCTGCTTCACCTACATTTTCTTACTAGAATTCTTTATTTTCCTTTACAATGATCTTTGCCACCAACACAGTAGCGAAGATTTAAAATAAAACTCTGGAGGTGTGCAGTGTACAGCTTCTGCCTAATAAGCCAAATTCTATCATAAGAGGGAAAATGTTATTGTCAAAATGAATACAGGAATAAAAAAAGTGCAGGGTTAGCAGGATCTGTCTATATAAAGAAGCGCTAACATTAGCAGTGCTGTAGCTCGAGGTTTTCCCACCCTTTTCCCTGCAGAAAGAATCTGCAATTCTCTCACCATGAAAACATGGGTGTTGAGAAAATTCCATTCAAAACATGAATGTCATGGTGGCATTCACACTCCCATTTACTACTATCATTGAAAATATTCATAAAGACATCACCATAAAAACTGGTCACCCACATTAATAAGGCCCTAGGCAATTTTTTCTTTATCTTGTAACTAATTGGATAACATTTTTAAAAGTTCAGGGCCCAGTTTCATTTTTCCAACTTCCACAAGACATCTTTCTGGAAAGAAAAAATATTTGGGGGCAGGGGAGGAACTGTCCAACAGGCTATGTTATCTAGCTGTTTAGATCTACACTGAGCCTATTAGCTTTCAAAAGGAGAGAAAAAAAAACAATAATGAAAGATCTTCTCTAATTAATGTTTAAGCATTGATTTAATTTTGGTGTCCAGGAAAAGAAGCACAATGTGGTGGATAGAGAAATGCAGAATACAAAGGATGTTTCTATTAAGAATCTGCAGAATAATCTTGGACAAGTCACCATGTAAGTGATTGATTGTACTTTTCCTCCTGAAAAGTTTGAAAAATCATTCTTTAGGAATGTTTGAAGGGATAAAAAATACATCATAAGTCGCTTCTCATTTCCAGGGTGTCTTTAAAGAATGTAAACAAAGCTAAAAGATTGAGAGATTCTGGAATTTCATATTACACACCTGTAAAATATAAATGGGAATAATAATAGCAATAATGAAAGCTACCTTTTACTGAGAACATACAATGTGCCAGGCACCATGCTAATCTCTTTATAAGTATATTACTTGATTTCATGATTACATAATCTTGTGAAAATCATATGACTAATAAGTAGAGAAGTTAGACCTCAAATTCATTTGCCTGGCTCTGAAAACTGTTATGTCACCTCTGTGTCCAGACAAATCACATTGCTAACAATGCCTAGAAGGAGATTCCCTTCAACTTTCAGCATCTGAGACAATAAGCACAGGTAGAAGGCCCTTCAACTGTTTTCTGATATCTCTAATTAAAAAACAAACAAAAACAAAACAACAACAACAAAAAAAAAACTCTTATGGCTCTTCATTCCCCATTCCAAGCTAAATATTTTCAATTCATTTGAAACACATGATGAATCATCTCTTTTACTAGGTAACATAGGCCCAACTCCTCTAAGTTTTTATACTATGTAGATTTGGAAACAGCCGTTTTGATCAGACATATACATTGATTACTAACTACCTGAAAGTAATGTGTGAGAGATAAAAATTATACAACATGGGGAATAAATTTGACCTCCATAATTGAAAATAGGATCTTGACTAGACTTTTTCAACTTAGTGTCCTTAGTGACTTCTACACTTGGTATATACTATATTTTCAGCTCTAATCATATATGTTATAAATGACATTTTTTAATCTTAGTTCATTGATACAAAACACAGGACTAGAATAGGGAGTATTTAATATCTTATTTAAGTTATCAGAGATAGAAGCTCTTGCCTCACCATCAGTATTTACCTGATATTTCTTATATTCAGTTTTCTTTCATCATCTATGTTAGTGAATTGAAACACTGGGACTTTTAATGGCCTTGTATTTAAGGCTATGTTGCAAGAAGTATATGGAGGCCATGTGAGTCTGACTGGCTGGGATCACATCACAGCTCCAGCTCCACTGTTGAAACTTGGCCAGTTATTCCATTGTCCTGACTTTCTGCTCCTGCACCTCTACAATGTAGATGACAAGGGCAGGTCAGAGGAGTAAGCTAAATAATGAACTCAGCACAGTGGCTGGCACAGAAGCGCTTAAAAATGATAGATGGTTATTATTATATGACCCCAAGGTTTAATTTTTTTTCTCCTTAGCTCCATGGTATTTAAGGTTACTTAAAATTATAATTATCTGCATCTTGACTTTTCAATGAAAAGTAAGCTCATTTAAGCAGGAGTTATGCATTCTAAATCTCTGATCTTATCTATCCAATTTAGTGGATCCTTGTATTTCCTGGTACACACACCACTGAGAATCCCTAGAGAGAATATGTAATTCAGTTTAAACACACACACACACACACACACACACACACACACACACACACACACACACTAACTCATATAGAATATCAACTTGAAATAGGCAAGTTCATATTTTCTCTGTATAAATACTAAAATTTCTTATTCAGGATTTAAAAAAAATAGAATTTGTATCTTAGCAAATAACCTGTGGTTTGACAAGTTGAAGATAATTACAGGTTGGGTCTAAGCACTCATCTTGACAATAGGTCACTGAACATATAATTCACTCATATTTTATTGTATGTAAGACATAGAAATTTATAGTTTTCCACACAAATGCAGAAGCACACACACTTCTGAAAACTATCAGGAGAAATCACCTGTAGCAGGTGTAACCTACTTTAGGTTATTTTACTCTTCTGAATCTAAGACTTCTCATCAATAGAGGAGAGATAATTCACTGCTTACTTCAGCTTTAGGGGAAGACAGATAATCTCTGTGAAGTATTGGGTACCAGGTCTGTCTTATACTAAGAGATTCATTAACATCATCTCATCATGGGGTCAAGTGTAATGTTGACAAGGGTGCTGTTTTATATCCTACTAGCTCTGGATTTCGCCTGCTACCAGTGAGTAGATTTTCATTATCCTCAAACAGTACCATATGGGGGAAAAAAAGAAGGAGCTTAGAAACCCCTATATAAATCAGGAAATTCAAATATGACAAGGCAGTCATACTGAAAGATGGATACAGTACATTTCACTCAGCTTTTCATAGTGATGGAATCTGTCAGAATAAGCAGCAACACTGAAAGTAAATGCACTAGACCCACATAAAGAAGGTATGAGACCAAGATCAGGTTCTCACTGGGCCCTAGGGGCCTTACTAAATGTCAAGAGAAGTATCACTTTTAAGAGAGGCTATCTGGTTAAAAAACAAAAGAGAATATATTTCTTCAGTGAATAAACGTTATTATGCAGGATCTCTAACAGGCTTGTTCTATGTTTTCTGGTAGAATTTATTCCTTTTTGTTTGTTTGTTTCTTGTTTTTTGTTTCTTTTTTAAAATTTTATTTATTTAAATTAGTTTCAAGTATACAGTACATTGGTTAGTCATCTATATAGTTCATAAAATGATCCCTCCAATTGCTCCCTCCCTCCCCTGGTCCTCCACCTAGCCATCATATTAATGCTAACTGGAAGGATTCATTCTTGATGGAAAAAGTCAGAGTAGAATTTCAAGGCACTTACCTGGACATTTTGATTACTAACAGGTTGTCTTAAAATGTAGGAAAAAAATATGTAAACACTTTGAAAAATTAACTCATATTAGAAGCCCGTATGTTTAATTTGTTGCACATCCTAAGATGCTTTCCCACAGATGTAATCTTAACACAGAAGAGGATGAGTGCACATGCAGGCTTAGGGGTAGAAGAATATGTGTAGAAGGCAGGGCTCAGAGTGAACTTGATACATGATTTCAAGTAGACTTTGGTGTAAATTTTTTTTAATATAAATTTTTCATTCTTATGTGATGTGTATGTTAAATTTTAAATTAAGATTTAGAATGGTTTTCTCATCAATTACCTAATTTTTTTCTCAAAACATTTTTTAATTTGATGGTCTAGTCAAATGGGACAAATTTGGCCAATGAATCCTTATATTTCCTGGTACACCAATGAGAATCCATGGAGATAATGTGTACCTTGTCTGACAAATGCAGCTTAAATAATTATAAAGTATTTTGTGAATCTTACCAAATGTTTCCATTTTAGACCCAGAAACTTGGGTAAAGAAGTTTAACTAGAAGTCCATAAAAAGAGTAAAAGTTTCTTTGAAAATCAATGACAAAACGATCATATTTTCACCTAAACTGATGTACCATTTTTTTCTGGCTTGTCATCCAATAATCATTGTCTTACTATAATTCATAGTGCCAAGTTTTATAAAAGTTTCAAGTTTTGGGAACCAAGGTATTTGCAGCATTCATTCCTTGTTATGAAGATTCCTGTAGATTTTCTACTGCTCATTAATACTTTCCTTCCCCTTACCTGCTTCACTGTTAAAAGAACCCTAACTTTACTCATATATTCACGCTTCTTCAACACGATTGAAATAAGATTCCCAACTTCAATTGCAAGAGTATACATTCATTAGGCTAATTAGTGTGTTGGCATTTCTCTAATTAGTGTGTTGACATTTATTGATGCAGGTGTAGGTACAAATTACAGATTTCTTGGTGGTGGGGAAAAGTGACTCTTTCTACCTTTTCCCTGAACAAGAATGCATGTATCCTCAATAGTCATTGGCACACATCTTGTGGCCAGGAAAATAACTAGGTTTAGAAAGTTGTCAAGGCTGAGAGAAGCGGAGTGGTGAGATGGAAAGAATCTGGGACCTTGGCAACCTCATTGTAGCAAGCCTTGAAGTCTACTCAATGTCTGGAAAATAAATGTTGTTATTGAATAAGAAGGTCTGGGTGAGGAGGTTTCTCTGGAACTTTAAGCCAAAAGTATCCCATTGCTTCCTTGGAGAAAGACGGCACAAGACAAAGTCTGCGCTCAATTTAAGAGAGCCTCACACATATAGGAAAGTTAGATGGACCGTTGGATGTGGTGAGGTTGTATGCGACTTCCAGTGCTCCAAACTGTCATTTCATTATATTTGGTAAGTATTCTCTAAAATCAGATATGCTATACAAATGTCAAATTTAGTGGTTATACTCATGCAGGAAATATTTTGATAACTGGAAAAGTGATTGTATTTCAATATTATTTCTTCATAATAAGAAATGGCATTAGATGTAACATCTCTTACATAATTCTGCCTTTGACTCTGGGTGCCCCAAATATGTACGTGTGGCCATCAAATTAGTAATTATTCTGAAAATGTCATGCAAAAAAGTTGTTGATTTCATGTAAATTGTTGCATTCTCTCAAAGTTTCACTTAAGAATATTTCAGTTAGCAGTTTAGATATAACTTTAATCTCTTTTAGAAGAAATGGTAACAACAGCAACTCTCTATAAATCTCATTAGAATGTTGGAAGTATTAAAATAAATGAACATGAAATATATATGTTTCTAAAAAACACATTTATCATCAAATAAAACACAAGAACATAGCAACATAGATATGTACTGTTATTTTCAAAGCTAAATCCTGTTCTTTCTTTTTTGAACCCAGTTTCATAGTGATCTAAAAACTGAAATAAATGACCAGAGAACAGAATTCCACAATGATCACCAACTAATGCCTTGGAAATCAGCCTTCCTTTGTCTGATTTAATTTAGACCAAACACAAAGCATACATTAAAGTGACAGCTATTGAAAACATCACACTCAGAGGATGCTAACAGTAGTAAATTGGTCAAGTGGCAGTTAGACATTTTTTTTATAGAATAAGGGAAGTTAAATAGGACAAAGAATTTAAGCCTTGAAATAATCTAATATAAAAATGTAATCTGTACCCATAATAATCTCCAGAGGAAACATCAACACCTCTCCTGCTAAAATCAAGGGCAAGGCATGGGACTCAAAGTTGACAGTCCACTAGGTTTTAAAACCTTGTAGCATGGCTGTTGTCACACTGTACTATAATTATTTACTTGCCTGTTGCTCTCATTGTCTTAACTCCTTAAATGAGGAACTGTTTTTTATTCTTATATCTGTAGTATATAGTAAACTGTCTGACACAAAGTATATGCTCAATATATGAATAAAAAAATGAATGAATAAAAAATTCAGAATTGTACAGTCACTAAAGCTCTTATCAAGTGTAAAGTGATTTCTCTTCCTTGCTGGTTTAAAAAATTCGCTCTCTCCGAATGAGATTAACTCTGGGATTTTCAATTTGGATTCCTAGAGGTCATGGGTAACCACAAAGGTGATTATAGTCCGCTCAATACTTTAAAAAGCTTTTCAGAAGCTACATATTTACTCTCGATTAAATATTCTATTATTGACTATGTATCCTGTGGCTTTGCTTTAGGCTGGGATTATATCAGTTGAGCATGGTAACCCATACTGCTCAGAAGTCCTGATTAACAGTTACCTACATCATTAATTAATAAAAAATGGGCAACAAGTTAGTCATTACTTAGAAAACATAGTTTTATAAGCAATAATAATTCAAAACATAGAGTCCATGTGGTAGAAGAAGATAATAAAAAGAGTCTGTACTGATAAAGAGACTTGAAAGCACTGGCTTATTATTCAAGTCAGCAAAGAGTTTGCTATAATATATGAAAAATGCACAAAATAGAATAATTTAGTATCCCTTTTATCTGACAATTTATATTCTAAGATTTCATATATTTTAAAATTTTCTGTCTTAGATCCAAAACCCACATTTTTGCTCTCATATTCCATGAATAACTGCTAGTTATTATTGTTTTCGAAGTCACCATAAATAACTCTTGGAGACGTAGAATAATGCGTGCACCTATAAGTCTGAAAGAAATTATTGAAATTAAAAAATAGTTTTATTTGTGTATCTACATATGTTTACAAGCAAATTGGAGAAATCTCAGTGTTTTCATGGTGTGTGAATTTTATAGACCAATTAGTATGAAATGCAATTTGCACTAATTCATTGGGGGCAAAGGGAGCATGAAATTATCTTGACTTGTTAATTTAACATTTTACAGTAAGTTGTTCATATTGAGTATTTTCCCCAGTGGTAATGCTTCCTTGTCACAGAAAGACAATCTAGAGAGTAACACTATGAACTTTCTCTTTAAATTTTATACAACATTTCAAACATGGAAATAAAAAATAGGACAGTTTGTACTCACATCACTCATTAGATTTCTCTCTTCCTAGTATGACATCATTTCTGTAGTCATCTTGTAAATTACCATTCACATGCTTTTGACCTCAACTGACTGTGCTAGACTCATTAACTAGGCCAAACAATTGAGGTCTGAGAAGATTTATGTTGTACATGTGTTTCCCTAACATTCAAGCTTTGAGTGGATCCACAGGGTAAAAATTTTTGGAAGAAAGAACAATAACTTTAAGACATACAAAGTTATGACTACATTATCTGGGCTTTGTATCTATCTATCTATATATTCATCCATCCATCCATCCATCTATTATCTATCTATCTATCTATCTATCTATCTATCTATCTATCTATCATCTATCTATCTATAATCTATTTATCTATCTATTGTCGGGAGCCATTCTTATCAAGGCTCTCATACCTGAGATCTAGGCAACTTTGCCTTGGGACAGAATCTGCCTCGCCCTGTGCTATCTGATAGGATAGACAGCCTAAAGTCAGTTGCCCTGACATGCCCTGACTTGCCCTGGGCCCCTTGAGCCATTTGCTTAAACTAATCTGACTTTGCAGCTCCCTCCTCTCCCGGGACCCTTCTGCATTTTGGGGTCATATAAGGAAATGGAATGTTCTGCGGTTCAATATCCAAGGCAACCGTGATTATGCAAATCCTCCCCTTTATATACTCAACCCCTACCTACAATAAACGAGGCTTGATCAGAATACTGTCTTGCCTCCACTCCCTTTTCTCGCCCGTTTTTCTCAGGTTGGATCCTCCTCGCCCCCTCGAATAAGAATAACTAAGTCCCGCGGGTCAGGACAATCTATTTATCTTTCTATCTATCTATCTATCTAATCATCACCATCTATCCATCTCCACAAGTTGATTACCACTGAGTTGCTAGGTATTGTGGAAGGAACACTTAACTACTTACAAGAACTTTACTAGTAATAAAATACTTGGGTTTTGATTTGACTCCATTGTACCCTAAGTGAACTAGAGAAAGACACAACCCTGCTCTGTCTATCTAACCAACAAATAATGGCTTTGTTTATAGAGACCCAAGCTTAGATGAAGGTGCTAAGTAGGAGTAACATATATTCCATGCATTCTTCATAGATTTTTATAAAGTTATTATATGTAAAACATTAAGTAACAGCTTATAAACTGTATATTTTATAAAAATATAAAATATTATTGTTCAGTTTTAGGCAAACATGAAGATAAAATATCTACTGAAATAATTATATGTTACTGAGTATGCTTTTTATACTAAATAATTATGTAAAATGAAAATGATCAAAAATTCTATCATGTTTTTGACAGATATTTTACTTAGGTTACCAACTTTTTATATACATTGGGCAGGCAAAATGAAACAAAATGTCTGCTATGCTCAGAGCCCCATTCTAACAGAAATAACCATGTGCAGTTGGCAACACAAATAATAGGGCAACTGGTGGGAGAGCAACTGGTCCAAAAGCAGCCAATCTGTAGGCTAACTAGTAGGAACAACAGGGCTATTTTGATTTTGACTTTATTACCTGTTACATTATCTGAGATATTTGCTAGTCCATTGTATAATAGAAATAATATTATACAGAGTGATAGAAGAGTACAAAGAAAAGTGACTAGAATGAAAATTAGGGCTGTATATAACACAGTAAAATTTAAGTAGAGCAAAAAAATCTAATCAAATTGATGACTCAGGACTTTGATACACATTTAGGAAGCAGCCTAGGAAATTTTAAATTGGCAAACAAACAAGTTCCTGATACTTACTCTAATGTTTTATTTCATTTAAAGATAGCCATGTTTCTTCAAGTTTTAATTCCGTGTCTCTTAGAAAGCTTGGTCATATCTTGTCCTTTGTTTTTTTCTCTAGTTAAAGAGGTGAAGAGAACTGAACCATTTTTCTTAATCTCTTAAAACCTTCCTCTGTAGGATTGTTTTTCTAATCCTAAAATGAGAATTCCTTTGTAAGGTGGGTTGGACACAAATATCCCCTATCATGCATGTCCATAAAGATTCATCTCCCTTCCTCCATTTTCTATTGCCTATTCTACTAATCATCATTAGGATTCCTTGCCTAATTCCAGGATAAAATGTGGTGTTACCACCATGCCAGGATTTAAGATTAAAACAGAAAGAGCCTCTGGACTACAAATATGTTACCTTCATATTTGCCTTTTCTCTGTCTCTAATACCTGATATTCCACCTTTAGAACTCTCTTGTTCCTTTTAGTCATTGTACACAGTTTTTTATTGAATATCAAGTGCCAGGAGTGGAAATATACAACATTAAATCACTTGGGGTTATAACGCAATATGAAATGAATTATAAAAACTCTTTCAATTGTGAGGTCTGAGACACTGTCTAGGGAAGGCAAGACTAGGTGGGAGAACCCTGAGGTGTCAGATATCAAAAGGAGCTTTCATGGGGGTAAGAAGAAAAGGATATGAAAGCAAGCAAGCTTTACTTCTGTCTGCCCTGCCTGCTACACACAACCTTTGCTCAGCCATAGGATGATAAAAAAAAAACCTTCTGTTGACTTTTATAATATTAAATCTCAAAATAATAACCTACCTTCTTTCTAATACAATCCAATAAAGACAGGCATTTAAGAAAATTATTCATTAAAACATTGGCTATCTTTTTTGTGAAATCAAATGATAGATATAGTGTCCATAAAATCCTTTGAAATACATCTCTTAGTCACTTTTTTCTAAATCCCTTTACTTTTTTAATTGACTCCAAGTCAATTTAAATATTAGAATATGTATTTCAGGCAATGCAATGTGATTGTAAAATATAGATATTTTATGGAAATTAGCTTAGTTTTCCAACAAGTTTATGGATCAGAGACTCTGCATGAATGGATGGATATTTTGAATTAGCTAATGGAAAAAAGTTCTGAGTTTATATACATACATACATACATATATATATATATATATATATATATATATATATATATATATATATAAACAAGCTGCATGCAGGTTTCTTTTTTTTTCAAAGAAACATTCTTCAGCTATTTTTTAAAGCATCTCAATGCATAAAGCTATGTGCTATCTGAAGTTTGATAGCTTTAATGAAATGGTTTGACATGTATTGGTTTGGTATGGAAGTGATTTGTTTAAGCAATTTCTTTTTCTAATAGAGGATTATGCCTGGCTCATGACCTGAAAGAGATTTGGCAATTCAAATCCAAATGGCTTTGAGTTTTTGCATATTCATGTATGTTTAACATGCATTATTATAGTAGCAGTAAGTTGAAATGAAATAAACATTTGGAAATTTGTAGGCATACAAACTGTGAATAAAAATACAATCTTAACAGATTGAACTGAGACAAAGGGAGATGATTTTAAAAGATTAAATGATCAGAAATAAGTTTGGTAAAGTAAAAACTCTGTTCATCAGTTAAGTGCAATAAATTTTCAGAACAGCTTCTTAAAAACACATGGTTGAGAGTTATAAATGTGTCAGAGTAGTTCAAGCTTTCAGGGAAAAATATTAGAAAGGGATAGGTTTCTTTTCCTTACAATTTCTTGGTATACAAAAATGACTTTAATCTGCAACAATAAAATGAAGGCTAATATTAAGGCAGAATGGTCTAGCAACTATTTCAAAAAGTCAATAGATAATTGCCCTAAGACCGCTTCTCCTATAAAATTGTTATAATACTGAGCTCTGCTAGCAAAGGCTCTTACTCAGCTTGAAAGTAAATAAAGCTTTTCCACATACTGCTGATGCAAGTGTAAACTGATGCAACAGTCTCTGGAAGATAAAAGCCTTAAAATGTGACAATGTCTTATCTCAGCAAGATTTCTAGGAATTTACCCTTGGGAAATATATACAGATGACCAGAGATTATGAAGCAAGTATATTATTCACAATTTGTAAATTAGTAAAAAAAATGGAAAAATTTCTAAATGTTCAACAATAAGACATTACTTAAACCATGGTGTATTCATATGCCATGGCTATATAATTCTATATAGCCTTTAGAATGATGATTCTGAAAAATTTAATTATATGGAAAGATGCTAATTATATACTTTAGGTAAAAGATAGTCATCTTATAAGCAAAATGTCATATGAATCCATTACATGGAAATCAGCATATATACATATATATAAAGAAAAATGGTTAAAAGGATGTACATCAGAACGTTCACAGAAGCTATCTATAGGTGATTATATCTTATAATATATTTATTTTTTCTTCTGTTTTCTAAATTTGCTAAAATAAGTGTTAATGCTTTTCTAATAACAATTCAAATTATTTAATAAATACTTAAAAGTCAGAAAAAAGCTGAAGATCCGTTGCAAATTGCATGATTTTTTAAAATAAACATTTCAAGATAAACTATATTTATCCTTCCTTTCTCTGTAACATAGCATTTTTTACACTTTTTGATGAACCCCTCTGGAAGACAGTTTGAAATTACACAGCTCTCCTGGTGTGGATTACATGATATTCCAAAACTGTGAGTCAGGCTTATATTTGGCCATTCATCGCAAGTACTTCATGTACTCAAACAACTCATTTGAGCCTTTTATAAGTAAAAAAAATAATAATAAATTGCATTATATACTTTAAGATTAAAGCTTTTTAAAGGTTTTATATAGAAAACAGAGCTTAAAATCAAACTGTGGCAAAATTTAAGACTACTTATAGGGAGTCTGTTCCTCCAATTTAATGAATAGTTACATGTGCCAGAGAAATAGATATATGCTACTTAGGGCTTTCAAAACATGTCTTATGATTAAGCTGGCCATTTCTCAAGGCAATCAAATTTTATTTAAAAGTTTTCCAAATCTCCAGGACAAACTTAGCATTGCTATAGATATCCTTTGTGGACATTCTGGAAAAATAATTTTACAGAAGAGGAGCAGGAACCAAGTTCTGTACTCTACTAAATATTTCAACCTCGGGTCATATTTCTGATTGTAATTCTAACTGAATTATAGCATCACTAATCAGGTACTCTAAAGATTTCTCAGATTTGTCTGAAATGATGAAGTTGAGTGGAGGCTAATGATAATTTCCTTAGAATCAAGGAACCAAGATTCTACACTACTCAGTTACCTTGAGTGTCAAGGCTATGTGTAAGTATCACATTACACACAATCCAATGAGGTGCTGCCAGATGAGAATTTGGGCACTGGCTCCATGGCCCCTGATCCCTGTACTGAGACAGTAGCGAGCTCATAACAGGTAGGTAGCTTGTTTCTACTTCCTCCTTCCTACCAGACTCTGCCTATGTGTGTCTAAACTCTGGCCTAGAAACTCTATTTTTTTGTCTAAACTTAATCATTTGTTTTGGCCAATTCCTATTAACAAATACCCCCAAACTTCTGTCTGTTCTCCTCCATCCTCACTACCACCTTGCCCACTGTAAGTTTGTTTGCTTTATGACGTTGAAAATAAATGTGTCCCTATCAGTGAGGTGGCAAACAAATTGTCTTCTATGACAGGTATGACTGTGATGGCAGCAGTTGCAGAAAACACTATATGAGGAAGAATTCTGAGGCTGAGAGCTTACTGAAAATGGAGGCCATTATCAATTAGAATTGTGTGCCTACTGCAAAAAAGTCAGTTTCTGGTTCTACACTAGAATTTAACATAATTTAAAAACAAAGTTTTAATTCAAATACACTATAATTTCTGATTGTTTCTGGATATTCTAACAATATTCCTTCCCACTTTATTTCAAACATATCTTGGCTATATTATGGATTAAACATATGGAAATCTAACCACCATTTATAACATTATTTTTGTTGGTTACATGCACTTAAAATTTCAAGTGATTGACTTTTACAAATAAATTATTGGAACCCAATATGTAAACAGAGGCCTGTACCCACTCCTCTAATAACCAGCCATTGTTCTAGGCAAATATTAACTACTCAGTTATCCCTATTTGTTGATGTTGAATTAAATAAAAATTGTATGTTCCTTTATTTTTTATTTTTTTAATTAAGTTTATCGGGGTGATATTGATTAATAAAATTATATAGGTTTCAAGTGTACAATTTGATAATACATTATCTGTATATTGCACATGTGTTCACCACCCAGAGTCAAATGTCCTTCTGTCATCATATATTTAAATGACATCCCGGTAGTTTTAGGGAAATTTCTTTATTTGATTTTGTCATTCTACTCTCCAAGCAGTCTCAAATCAAATCCTGACTTGTACTAAAGAGTACCCAACAGTCCACTCAAAGTTTTCATCCTGTTTTAGAAGATCAAAGAAAAGGAAATAGATCAGGAATTAATGTAATATCCACAGAGAAAGGTAAGCAAGCAGATCTAGGGAGTAAGTTGTCCAGTAAAAGCTGGATGTTTATTTGCTATGAACAAAAACCAGAAGTAAAGAGGGGAGGGGATTAAGAGGTACAAATTGGTAGTTACAACACAGTCATGCAGATATAGAATATAATATGGGGAATACAGTCAGTAGTATTATAATAACTAAGTTTGGTGTCAGATGGGTACTGGATTTATTAGTGATCTCTTTATAAGTTGTATAAGTAACCTAATCACTGTGTTGTACACTTGAAATTAATATAATATTGTATGGTAACTATAATTTTTTTTTAAATGGCTAGAGATGACCCAGGGGGAGACGGGGAACCCAGAAAGAAGCAAGGGTGTAAGGATGTTACAAGATCTTAGTGAGGCAAGGACATCTTTTTCCTTTCTTTGCTTTTTTTTTGTCACTGAATTTCCTATTTTTATTTCTTTCCCTTTTGTCCCTTCCCACATTTTTCTTTTCCTTGCTTCCTTCCTAATGTTTTCTGCTGGTCTTACTCTTTCCATTTTTTCCTTCATTTTTTCATGTCCCTTGCCTCTTATCTATCATTTCTTTCATTTCTTATCTTTTATATCCCCAAGCATTGTCCCTCACATACCCATCTCTCCTGTCTTTTGCTCAATCTGAAATATGTTCCGTGTCTATAAACTGCTGCCAGTTGTGGATAAAAACAAGCAGAACATTATAACTGCTGAAGAAAAACATTGCTGAGTAAGCTATATAATTGAAGACCAAAGAGATAAAAAACAAAACAAACAAACAAAAAAACAAAGAAAATCTCTATCCAAACTAACAGTACCATATCTTTGCTATACCATGATTCTCATAATTTGAGCTGTGATGACATTTTGCATTTACCTTTCCTGCTTCTTTCATTTTCTCAAAACCCTCTACTATTTGCTTAATTCCAAACTCTAATCAGCACCTGACTTCTCCAATATCAAAGCCACTTCTCAGGCCTCAAAGCCACTCTGATGTCCAGTTTAACCTGCTGCATGCAAGGCCATACCTATTGGCATCTGTCATGAAAGCACCCTGGACCAAAGGAATGTTTTTCAAGATATACTTAGAAGGACAATTCATGTCAAACTAGAGACTGCAATCTGTGTACGAAGCATTTTAATTGTAATCATTTACCTGAAAATTTTATAATAATTGCTTTTGCTAAGACATTTTTTCAAAATCAAAGTGACCAAGATTTCTATTTCTATTACCACGATTTAGTAAATATAATCTTAGATATCAGAAAAATAATTAATGCTTAGAATATTCTAAAAATCATAAAATTAATGCTTCTCTATTTAGTAATCACATTTTTTTCCAATGTAAATTTTTTGCCAAATGGCATTTGTTAGGCAGTGGAGTTGGTCAGATTTTATGTGGCATAAACTAGCAGAGCTTTAATTTTTTTTTAAATGAGAGCTCAAGAAATAAGCAAATTAAGTCAAACTTTTGTAATAAGAGGTAGGTGACTAATGTTTTAATAGGCAATAAAAATACAACTCTTAAGATATATGTGTGTACTATGCACTTACCAAGGCAACTGCTACTACAGAAGTAAGAAGAAATGCACTTACTTCCATTAGCTGATAGTGCTATCAATTTTTATTTCTTGGTTATTTCTCAGAAAAGCAGAATAGCTCAAAAAGTTCTCCTGTTCCTATGCATTGAACAAGTGTGGACACTTTACAGGGTGTTGTTGGACAGAAAGGACCTTGAGAAATTGTCTAGACCTGAGTTCACATAATTGGCAGGGTAACCAGTTTAAATTTGTAATCTCAAATCGAACTGACTTTTTTGTTGTTCTGAAGAGACTATGGGATTATTTACCATTCTGCAATATTTCTGAATGAAAATAACCTAACATCAGTATGTGAAATACCTGATACTTATTAAAGGAAGATGTTTTTAAATTTTATTCATTTACTGTATATTTAAAAAAAAACAGAAATGATTTCATGTAAAGAATAATTCTTTTTTGATAAAGGGAATATTTGGAACTTCCCCAAGGATTCTGGTTTAAAAATGTTAGAAGGAAATATTTTAATACACATATCTAAGAACTATATAAAAATTTTGACAGCTTGAATAAACAACAAAATATTTTGGTAAGTAATATTTTAGAAACATTTAAAAATCCACTTTTATTCTTAGATTCTCAAGCCTGGGAAAATATTCTTTATACAACATGGTAAAAATAACAACAAAAAATACATAAAGATGACAAATATAATAAAAAGTTCATAAGCTACAGAATATTGATGAACTGAATATTACAAATCTAGACTGAAGTCTTAAAATTTGGGGAGAATAAGAAAACTATCGGAAAATAATGTTTTGTTAACTCCAAGTACAGTCGTGTGTGTGTGTGTGTGTGTGTGTGTGTGTGTGTGTGTTTTACCCTAACATTATCTAGATATCATGTCTGTGTAAAAGTCTTTTCTTAGACCACCTATTAGACACCTGATTCCCTCTTCCTTTCCCTTCTAATTAGGGTCCCTTTAGTCAACATGTTCCTGTATGAGCTGCTTTAATTCTGATCCTTCTGTTGGTTCTGTGAAAGCAAAGACTGCTTCTAGTTTCCTTTTTTATCTTCTCCTGGTTAGTGCAGCAGACTTCAGGAATGTGTGGGAGTTCACAGAATGCTTAAGATAAAAGTTGGTCCTTGGAAACTGGTTAGCTGTGTTGGGGACAAGGAAGCAGAAGCTTGGCTTAGCTGAAAAGCAGCAATGGAGGAGAAGAAACAATGAGGTTGCTGAAACACAGTGGTACAGGTGAGGTTCTAAAAGAAGGCATTTTTATTCTAGGCTTCATAAATTGTTGATGTATTCATTCATTCATTCATTCATTCATTCATTCATAGTTAATAAATATTTATTGAGTGTCTGTTATGTCCCAGACACAATCTCTTTCCTCATACATCTTACATTCCAGAGAGAGTAGAAAATTAATTTTAAATGACTGTGGGAGCATATAACTTAGGGAGTCATCTGATTTGGACTGGAAAAGAAACATATTCCAAAGGAAGTAATGCTTTAGTTCATATCTAAATGGTGGCAGAAGGGGTCACCCAAGTAAAGATGGTAAGATTGAGTGAATGTGTTAGGTGGGGCAGTCAGGAGTACTCTACAGGCTACAGGACCAGTGTGTGAAGAGAATCAGAAACTAGAGGTGATATGTGAAGGGTCATATTAAAGAGTCTGGACTTTATCATAAAGGTAACCTGAAGCAATTATGGCTTTTTGAATTGGTGGTGAGAGAGGAAGGGTGACACAATGGATTGTTTGAAAAATAGCTGAGTGCAATTTGTTAAAAATAGATTGGAGCAAGGCAAGACTGGCAGCTCAGAGACTGATTAGGGGTCTGTAATACTATGCTGCAGGCACAACATAACAAGTTACTGATAATAAAAGAAAACGATCCATAGGGAGAAATCTACTGAAGACCATGCAACAGAACTGGCTCGCATTTTCAGTCCTCTATCTGCACCATCTCTAATACCTCTCAGAGTGAGCACGTTCAGTGATATATTTGAGAAATATGGAAGATGCCTATACTTCAGCACCCTTCTACTTTTAAAAACCCAAGAATGTTTTATACAAACATTTCAGATGAACAGGGAAATGGGACAGATACTCACGCGTAGTGGTCCAGACAGCAAACATGTGTCTAGACATTACGCAGATTTGAATCTCACATCTACCATTTACAGGTTACATGACCATGGGTATTCAGCCTCTCTGAATCTTTGATTCTTCATTTAAACTGGCAATAATAATAATAATAGTACCTACCTCATAGTTGTAAAGACTACCAAGTTAATTCATAAAGTGCTTGAAATACTGCTTGGCATATAGTAAGCACTCAGTTTGGGCTATTTTTATTACCCCACAGAAATTATGAAAACCAATATTTGGAAGTTGTATTATATATCTGAAGTCAGACACTGAGTAGGTGACTAAGGTGGAATTTCAGTCCACATTATCTTCACAGCCCAGGCAATTTCTACTTCAGCCATGAACTCTATATGGACTTGTACTGGCAAATTCAAGAGGTGGCTCTGACATTGTATTTCAAAACATTGTATCTTTAGATAAGACCTTGAGATCCACCCCCGTGTGGCTTTGGGAAAGTTATATAACCAGCCTAAGCTATAGTGTCCTCATCTCTAAGATGGAAAAATAACTATTCCTAACTCAAAGGACAATTATGAGGTAAAAGAGGTAATACATGAAAAAGGCTTAGAGCACTCTGCTTCTAGTTAATATCTAATAAATCTTAACTATGCCTCATCCTCTATTCTACTATAGAGTGAAGGGGATGGCACAAAGACCAGCAGCAAATGCCTGGTCACTTGGAACTTTCCACAGGGCATCAGGGAAATTGTCCTTCACTTTTTGCAAGATGATTGTTTCTTCTAGGTAAAGATGCCAATAACTGGGGCCAGCGAGATCATGTGGATAAAGAAACTATACTGATGCAGTGCTAGAAACAGTAGGTCAACAGAAGCCAGAAATTCATGCTCTCTGCATTAGGTGAGGAAGTATATAATCACTGGATTAGCGTCACCTTCATTTTTTTACACTAGCTGACCTTGATGGCTTGTTTATCCTCATATAAATAGATTCTCCTCCTTCTGATTAAAACTGTGCATTCAATAGCTCTTAGTTTTACCTAAATTTTAGCCTTTAAAATACATTTATCACAGCTAAACTACTTTTTACTAAAAAGTTCTAAAAAGTTGATTTTTTTTAGCTTCTTCAGTGTGACACACATTTTTGGGGGGAGGACATTTTAATTGGTCATGATCAAGGTCCTGAACCAGGTTCTAAAATTACTATAGCTAATTTTCTACCTCGAAATTGTGAACAATACTAATGTACCTTCTCTCATGGAACTCCTACGAATTTATGTAATTTTTTTGTGTTATAATTTTTTTTCCTCTGGAAATTTTTTTTTTCAAAGCATTTTAAGATCTGTCTAGAGAAAAGAGAAAACCATTTTAAAAACCTTCAAAAGCATATCAGATGTAGTACCATATTTGTTAACTCTATTATAATGGACTTAATAGATATCCATCCTTTTGATAAGGTAAATCTTTCTTTTTATTAATATTTCATGTCACAAAATGTTTACCACAGAAATATTTATTTGAGGGCATGATGGCATTTATCAGAGCACCTTGTTCAGAATAAATGTTCAGTAAATATTGTTGGTGATTATAATTACAATTCATGACAACAATTATAATTCATGACAACTGTGACCTTTTTCTAGTTCTTTAGATTAATATTTTAAAAGCGCCTAGTAAGCCATATTCACAATCTAAAAACATACTGAAACCAGCCAGTTCAAGGAAAATAGTCTTTAATTACTTAAGAAAATATTTTTTAGCCATTGTGTTTTACTTTTTTATACCCTGATAACTTGAGCCCTGAGGTTACTCTTCTGGAGATAGGTTATATTTCTTTAGGTTCTCAATTCGATAGTAACTATTCCATGAGATTCCTATGTCATATTCATTCTTACATTGTTAATTTTCTTGTAGTATTTCAGGGCAAAGAATATCTTACATTCTTACATTGTTAATTTTCTTGTAGTATTTCATGAGCAATACAATAAATAAAAGGTGAACACTCATTTGCAGGAAAACAAGAAAACTTGCAAATATGAGTACAATTTTTTTTTACCATTTCTTAACTTTCATGCACTAATTCTAAATGTTTGAAAAAAGGTAAGGTTTTTAATTTATAGAGAAGAATGCAGATATTTAAGTGACTGTATTTGGTAACGTAAATAACTTACACCCAAATGAGAAAGCACTTCTTGTAACTCACAAGAAAGTCAGTGAGGGGAGTCTTATGTTTATGATAAAGAAAGCTTTATATTGAAATTAATTTTCATTGTTACTCTAGCCAATCTCTTTTTGCCTATATATCAAGAAATAAAATTACCTATATTTTTAAAAGACAAAGCTAGCAAACTTAAAATGTATCTTACAGGCTCTCTGGAATAATTACCTGGATATTTTTTCTCCATTAAGTTGATAATTTACAAGATAGTAATAAAATTTTTTTTAAGATTTAATTCAAAACTGATGTAGTCATGTCTCAGAAATTTATTTACTCCCATACTACATAATCTTCAGAAATGTGTGTTAGGAGAAATTTAAGGAGTCACAGGAATGCCAGACCTAATATTCATGACCATGTTCATAAAACAGTTATCTAATAAGTGCTGTCACTTGAAAAATATGCAAGTTGACTTGAAAACTAAAATGAGGTCAGTTGTTGCTGTTAAGCTTTTTACCAGGCTTCCCAGGCAATTTAAAGTATGAATAGTAAAATAAATTGAGAATTTTCAGACTATTACATTTCCGATAAGAATCGAAGCCCTTTAATAGAAATCTGATTACATATGTAATCAGATTTCTATTAAACTGCCTCAGGTCACATGTTCTTAAGTAACCCCAGAAACTTAGATGCATGATGCAAGCATCTAGTGCAAAGTGGGAAACCCCTGATTTGTCACATAAGATGAGATAGACCAGCAGCTCTCATAGGTTATGGTGTATCTAAACCAGTGTTTGGCAAATTATATCACCTCCCTTTCTTCTCTAAAGAAAAAGTGCATTCTTTCCTAAGGATTGTTGACTTCTAGTCAAATACAGAAATATATGCCATTTGAATCATCATTATTAGTACTGAAACAGAAAAAAAATCTAAAATTCATGGACTTTTTACTGTGTCTGGCACTGTGCTAAATTATAATGAGAATTAAATCAGTTACTGAATATGAAACTGATTTAATTCTCATTATAACTATTACTGTTATTATTCACATTTTACAGATGGAAAAACTAAGTTCAGGAAAGTTAAATTACTTGCTCTAGATTACTTATCAAGCTGGCAGTTATTAGAATTAAAATTTGAACCTAGGATATCTAATTCCGGAGCCTATACTTTTAATCGATGCTTAACTAAGTTTAGTGTTGACTATTGTGAAGCAAAAACAGCTTCTTGCCTCGATTTTAATAATCTAGACATTTTCCACAATAGAGAGATTGAAAGGTAATAATTACAACTGTGCTATATATAAACATATCACATCATAATAATATTTTATTTGGTAATAAAATGCTCACAAAAAACTTTCTATGTCAGCATATTCAGAGAAGTGTAATGTATATATGCTGTCTTATATAAAAACATACCAGTAATGAGACATCATTGCCTAACAACCCTATACAATATGGTTTGATGTTTAAAAGTCAAGGATTTGGTACTGGACAGACTTTGGACAGACTTGAATTTGAGTACTTCCTCCATCAATTAATATCTGTGTGATAATAGAAGAGGTTTTTTTTTTTTCCTTGATTCGTTGTTAATGTCACTGAGCATCTTTTTTTTTAATATGTAAATAATATGCAAATAGTGTCCACCACCTAGAGGTTTTGTGGAGATAATGAATATAAAGTCTTCATGTCAGTACCTTACACAGAATAACTGCTCAATAAATACTTACTATTGTTTTAAAAGAACATTAAAGTAACAGTAGTGATATCTAGTTGTCAGGAACAGCATAAGGAAAATGCAACCTTAGTGTTTATGAGCTTTTGGAAGAAGAAAGATGCATCTTAAAAAAATTCTATACAAGGTGGTCCAAGATTCAAGTCAACAGCACTGCATTTAATATGCTTTTGAGAAATAATACTTAACCTCAGCTTTTAAAAAGCTCATCCATGTAAGTATTTGCTTATGTAAACTTTTAGAAGATTCAGTTTAAAAATATTATATTCCACTGATTTGTATGATGTATATATAAGACTTAGCATACTTCCTGGCACACATTTAGCCCTCAGAAAATGTTAGAAAATATAGTAGCAGTTGTTGATTTTTTTATTATTGTTATCTTGTTCTGTCTGTATTTTCTTTGCTGTTCTGAGGTACTAAGATGAGAGCCACAAAATTGCGTAGGGAAGTAAGTCTTCAGACCTGGCAAACTGTAGAACAAATTCAGGGACAGACAGTTTTATTTTTCACAATCAAAAGACCAGACTCACATCAGACTTCTGAAAGAAGCTCTTTTCAGATTTACGCAGAGTGAGAAAAAAAGCGATTGACCTCACTTACTCAAGTTGACTCAAGATGAGAGTTGTGTTTCTTTTAACATTGATTCCAAGCTTGTTTTAGTAATATAGGAAAGCATAGCTGTCTCTGGCCTCAAGATTGACAAGCACAGCTGAGATTCTCTTTTTCCAGCTAACTTCATCTCTAGATGAACTAAATTCATCTCAGCTGGGGGAAGGAAGGTGATGATTGTATAGTCCTGTACTGTTCATTATGGCAGCTGCACCAAGCTATTGAGCCCTTGAATGAGACTGGTCCAACTGATATATGCAATAAGTACAAAATACACACAAAATTGCAAAGACTTGGTATAAAAAAAAAAAAAAAACAGAATTTAATGTGATGGGAAATGTCCTAAGACTCTCCATATCATAGTTTATTAACATCAATACTGCATATATTTAATTATAATATGATTAGGTTCCCAAAAGCCCAAAGACAGAAGTCGTTGCATCAGCTCTTCAGATAATAGTAAGTATGCTGAATAGTTAAGGTATACTTCCTACATGCCAGGCACTGTGCAAAGCAGGTTACTACCCATTATCTTATTTACTCTTGCTCTATAAAAAAAGTTACACTACTAACTCCATTTTACAGATGAGCAAACTGAGCCTTAAATGATTTAAGTTAGTTGCTTAAGATTGTACAGCTGAACCCTGGTTATGTTGAGATCAGTTTGGTTTCAAAGACCACACTAACATTATTTCCATAGCCCCCTAGTGAATCATTTATTAATAAGTCCCAAATTGTTATTATATGTACAGAAAATTAAACAAAATGGTTTTTTAAATCTTATAAATCTCTGTGGAGTAAAAGGACATCTTCAGTATAAAAAGTTCTTCTGAAGCATTAGACCTTATCTATTTCCCAGAAAATACAGTCAACTTGCAGACAAGGTAAAGTGTTTTTTTCTGTTATTGAATAAAATAACATGGGTCAAATTGTACATGTAGGTACTTAAAATCCAATTATACTAGACTTATTGTTAAATCACTTCTGCTAGTAACTGAACCTGTTAGAATATTAACTTCCAAGTATCAAATGATAGAATGGTGAGTTATACAATCCCTTTTACTTTTTATTTTATTTCTAAAGCTGTTTACATTTGTTTGCTAGAACAGTTTTTCTTTCTTAGCATGGGAAACTGTGCAAAGTCATAGTTATTTAAATACTTATTTCATTTTATGAGAGGGTAATGATTAGGGATACAGTCAACACATTTTAGTAGGCAGATAAATTTCAGAGTAATAAACTCCATCCTTAGCTCAAAACTACTAAAAGATAGATATTGTCTGGTAACTATGAGTAACCTGTTTTATGTGCCTAAAATAGTGACATTAAATTGATGGTAGTCCACAGAATGGGTAAGAAGAAAAAACAACACTACAAATCTGACAATATCACAAAGTAGGCCAGAAATTATTAACTAGGTCGAAGAATTATGTTCTCAGTTCCTTTCTTCTGGGGATACATGAAATAGTTGAAATATGTCATTTCATTTGTCTGTACACACTTTCCCTGAAGGGATGACACTCAGTAGTAATTCTCATTCAGCAAGAGATAAAAGGGAAGCAGAAATGAGTACACTGACTTGACCCAAGCCCTTCAGTTGGTAATAGCTGTTGAAGTACTCAAATCTCCTTCAAGAGAACAAGTCAGCAATGAAGTGAATGCTGAGCTATCTAGAAAGTTTTCAAGAAAGAGAACTCAGAATTCACAGGGATTTAGTAGAAACTAGTTTTGAGACTGTATATTTTAACTAAATTGTCACCAATTTTTATGGTGCTTATAAAAGAAATGTCCAGGATTACACTTTAGTTAACCAGCTGTTCTAAATACAATATAATTATGGAAATTATTAAACTGTCATTGAAAATGTTCCAACTTAGACAAAATGAAAAAAACTAACAACAAAATGAAAGAAAACTAACAAAGATGTCTGTCAATAAAGTGAACAAAATATTTAAGCTTAGATTCAATTTGTTAAGATGGCCTCTAATGAAAATATGTTGACCTAAGCACAGAGGAGGAGCTTTTATAAAATAGTCAAGAATTTCAGCTTATTTAAATAATATACTCAGGCTTTCCCCTCATCCAAAGATTTTTTACAAAAGAAAACTTTTTTTAAAAGTAATCTTCATATCATCTCACCTGGTGCCAATTATTCTCCTTCACTGAAATTTTCCTCTGGTTTCTCTACTCTGCATTCAGATGTCCAACTTTGTAACTTCTCACAGAGCTCTAATCTGTTTTTATCTGATCCCCTTCAGTGTTTCCATAGCATTGATGGTCTTTACCATATACTAATTTTAATTTTTACACAATCTTAAAAACTTATCTATATTGTAACATGTGATATGATGCTAGTCGAGGGTCCTTGCCAACAACATGACTGTGTACTAAATATTTGACATGTACCTTCTCACTGAATCCTTACAATAATCCCCATTTTACATACCTAGAAAAGAAACTTGCCCAAATTCTTATGGCATCCTAGCTTTAGAAAGACTGAAAAAGGATTGACTGCCTGGCTAAGAAACATAAATGTCCATATTTTTACTTATCCAACAGATATTTCCTGAAGGTCTAACATGCCCCAGTCCCTGAGTAAAAGGCTAAGAATCTATAAGCAAGTATGATGTAATTTCTATTCTCAAAGCATTCCTATTCATAGAGAATATAGCCAAGCAAACATATAATTGCAAAAACTGTATCAAATAAGCCACAATATAAAGCATGTATGAGGTACTACACCACAGAGAAGGAAGGGATTATCACAAAGAAGGATTAGCAGAGGATTTTTGAGCTGGCTGGTGGTAGAATGATTTGGCAAGAAAAAGGAGAGGTACAAAGGCCCATAACAAAAGAGAGTGTGTTCACTAGAAAGGCTGGATCAAGTGTGCTGGAGGGACAAAGAGGTCAGGTCACAAAGACCTTAGCATAACCAGATTAAAAATTCCAATTTTATTCTGTAGAGAATAAGGAGACATTGATGGGTTGTTAAGCAACAGAAACTACTGATGAGAAGCATAGTGACAAGAATGACAACATTCAGCATGAAAGCTAGTTTACCCTTGACTTCTCTCTCTCAGTGACCACCCATCATTCATCCTCTTTATACTTAGTCTGACCTGTCCTGGCTTCCTTCTTATCATGCCTTTTTACATTCTTATGTTAGTTGCTGTTTTCTCTTTCAACTATTTTAACATATCACTAGTTCATTCTGTTTAGAAATTGTTATGCTTATTTAATGTCATTCACACACACTGAGGGCCAAGGCTGTCTGTGTGTGTGTTAGGAGAGAGAAGGGAACAAAGATAAATAGGAGCTAGCCCCTGCCCTTCCAATACACATTTAATGATACTCATATTTTTAATTTTAAAAGCAAGTATTGATAAATTATTTACATTTTTCTCTCTTAAATACCAAATTATTTGTAAGCACACATGACTCTCAATTGACTTTTAAAACATTTGTGGTGTGTGGGTCATAACAGGAGAAAGAGTTAAAAAAAATTAAACACATACATATCATACACATAAAACATCCATCAGTACTTAAATGTACAGTTGGCGCTCAGAAGAAAAAAAATGTAAGTCAAATATGAAGACTAGTTTGGCTAATAAAATTTCAATCCCATTGATTTCTGCAGACCAGGAGGGAGGAGAAGAAAATGATCATCTTGGAGGCAAAGGGGCCTTTACACACCCAGAAAATTACATCTCAAAGGCAGACATCTACCAGCTGACCCTGACCATGTAGATCACCAGCTCCTTCCACCTGGGGCTACAGATTGTGTGTGGGAAGATTTCTCAGCTGTCAGATAAAGCCAGGAGTACATTTTATGTACCCAGCTCAAAAGATGTTTGTCTACCCACTCAATTTTGTACAATTTCCCAAGACTCATACAGAATTAAAAAATAGCCATGTCATGAGTTGATAACTGCTGCTTCAACTTTTCTGTAAAATGCCTCAAAAAGAAATTTTGAAATGTATTAATATTTGAAACTAGAGTGCCTTGGATTCTAGGGAATAAATAATAATGTTAGCATCACAATTCACTTTTGTCCAACCTTGTCTCTAGAGAAAATAAAATATTCCATATATTATCTAAAAAACTTTTTACTTATTAAAGTAACAAAACCACACATTTGTCAATTGTAAGAATATAGACAGTTTTCATTTGATTCATCACAATTATCTCTTTAGTTTTTTGTTCAACCACCAAAGTACTATTCTCATATCAGCATACTCTGCACATAATTTACCCAAAATGCATTTGAATAAGGTTCCAAATAATAATCTGTTTTAGATTTTCTTGTGTGGGTTTAAAATGAGTCCAGCTTCAAAGTTCACTGAAAACATAGACAAGCTATCACTACTCCATCCCTCTGTCAGACAGATAATAAGTGTTCTGTGAAGGCTATTAGTATTTTCATTGATTCTCTTGTGATTGATGTCTATTCTTTATATGGAGAGAAAACCAAATTATAGCAGATTTATGGAAAAATATAAAATTAAGTATGATATGAACAGGCTACAAAACCCTGAAGATATGATCAGATGAGGACAAAAGTTAGCCAAATGGACTAGCTACCTACTCATCTGTACACATAATTTTATCCCTGCTCTCATTTGATTGAAATTCTTATTTTCACCTAATTACATAGCTTTTTCTAAAATGTCTATGCTTAACTATTCTGGTATATAATTTCTTCTCTCATCACATATTCATGCAAAACTTCTAGACAGTAGAAATAAAATTTAAATTGTCCCACAACTGAATATTATCTCTGCTGTTTACTGGCTGCGTGGTCTTGGGCAAGTTACTTACATAATCCAAGATGCATGTTTCCCTAGATTTGCTGTAAGGATTAAATTCAATGGGCTGTGCCTAGCCCAAATTCATAATTCCATAGGAATAACTCACTCAATACTGGTATAGCTCAGGGATACTGAGGGTTTGGTTCCAGGGTTCCTGACCACTGCAATAAAGTGAGGATCATGATAAAGTGAAGTATGCCTGTAAATGGGCTCTCCTAAAATAAGTCTGAGATTATTGATCAAGATACCCCACCTTTTCATAAAAATACTGTGGTCACATATTCTTTCTTCTTAAAAACTTTTTATTCATTTATAACTTTTGAAATGAACTTGTTTAGAGCACAGTTTATTATATTAGAAAAACAAGTGACACCTCTTACTTTTTCTCATTAGTCCAACATATAGCCTGCATAATCAATCACTTCTCACACAAATAAATATATAAAACTCATGCATTTACAGTTCCAAAGTTAAGGCCATTACATTTTACAGTTTACACACTATAATTATGAGCCAGCAGATGGCAATGACCATTTCTCCTTTTGTCTCTCATTAAGAATTCTAAGGAAAGAAATCACTCATTTTCTTCTACTTAAAAAAAGTTCTTGTATTTGCACAGTATTTTGAAAGAACATATCAGAATGTTAAGGGGCGAGTATTCATTTCTCCTAATTAATCTGAATGATAGTGCACAGAGTCTCATTACAAACTATTCTGTAACTGTAATGTAGTTTGAAAACCATATCCCATGCAAGTTAATATTTGCTTGTTCCATTTTCTAGTAATTACAATTATTTTACAAAAAAAATGGCTTGAGTAGAAACCAACTCAAGGCCACAAATGTGAGACCAATGGGGACATACAATCTGAATTGCAGAATGTGATGATGCTGTCAGTTGCTTTCACAATGAGAATTTAAATGGCCATCTCTTATTCAGACAGTGTAAAGTTTATAAAAATGCTGCAAAGTCCACAAATTCAGTACCCAGAAGAAAAGCTGATAGGCAGCTCAGAAATATAACACCATCAATGACTTGTTTTTCTTGGGGAAATGCTTACTTTTTTTTATGACAAATGTTCACTTTTTCTTTTTAGATGTCAGTCGATGACCAAGCTCCACAAGCAATATACAACCAAGACAGAAACTAAGGGAGGAGAGTTTAGTACTGTAACTCAAACAGCTTGCAAAAGAGATGATCTAATGTGTATTTAATTATCTATATAATTGTTACTGTAATGCTTGGTAATTAGGTGTGAATGATAAGTAGTTCATGTAAATGAGCATATTGCAACTATTATCAATATAAAAAAATATCTAAATATCTCATTTAATTAATTTCACCTTGCTTTTTTTTTTTTCTGACGTCATTTTAAGGGTTAGCTAGAAGGAACGCAGAGAGAACATGTTTAAAAAAAAAAAAAAGAGAAACTCCCTGAGGGAATTGGTGTGGCTTAACAAACATTGAGGGAAGTTTGAGAACTATACCAACCTGAGTTAAAGCCCAGGCTGTTCCATGGTTTTGCTCTCTGACCTTACACAACATTCTGAAACTATCTGAGTCAGCGTTTTCTCATCTGTAAAAGGAGGGTGAGGGACAGTTTACAATAGAGCAAGAAAGGCTAGACCTCACTACATCATTTACTGGTCCTTGCTCTCTGTTGTGAGATTCATCCACTAAAATATAAATGAAAAATAGATGAAATAGATTTTGGATAGGAAGAAAAAGAAGAAAGAAAAAGATGGAATTGTGTCAGAATCTTTACTCATCCAGGAAGTAGACCAGATCAATAGAAGTCAGAATCCAGTAAACTCTCCTGTCTTTTACAGGACCAATCTGACACAGAGTCTGAGGTCATGGCCACCTTCTCCAAAATATTATTTAAGTTTAGACTTTTCCCAAGATGCCATAAATTAGCATTTAATCTAGAGCATCAGTTATATGGAAGAATATTCTATATCAGTCAAAAACAATCCCGACACAACCACTAAACACACACACCCCCCACAATTTATTGGAATCTATATTTGCCTCTAAATATCATTCTATATCAATGTGGCATAAGGATATCAGCTCATGACTCATAAGATTGTGACAAAATTAAACTACAATAATAAAACATTGTAATTAACAATGGTCAAAGGAATGCTGCTAGATAATATCACCTATAAGTTAAACTTCACCATATAGTCCTGAGATGAGTTGCATACTGAAAAATTTGGCAACTCGTTCCATCAAAGAATGTTTCTAGAATAGGAATAAAATTGTGTGTACCATTATTAATAAAGGTTAATTAATCAGATATGAGTCTATAAATAAATTAATGTATAAATTTATGCACACTCATACACATATAGCCATCCCTACTTTACCTATGTTGTTTATATATCTCTCTACATAGTTACAATTTCAATATGATCCTTCAGACAGGTTTCTTTATTCTTCTTCCTCTACCCCCTGCCTCATTTGATTTGAAATTTTACACCTCATTTCAGAGTGAACATTAATCAGATTGACAAGCTCTAAAAAATCATTGTTTTTACCCAGTAGGACTTCTGGATCATCCTGGCAATGAGCTGATTGCCTCCCAACTCTGGAGCCACTTGTTATAGTTTGGTCTTCCTTATTAGACATGATCCTGTCATAACTGTTAACTACAACACTTTTGTAAAATAACGTTGAGTGAGAGTTTTCATTTCACAGCAATCTTCCAACTCCCCCATCATACATGCTGAGGAATGACCATATTTCAAAAGAATGAACATATACAGCTAGGCTCTCAATGCTGAAAGTAGAAGTTGCTCATGTTACAGAGACCTAGATAATATTACAAAGAAGGCCATAATATGCCACCTAGGCCCTCCTCTCTATAGGATCCTTAATTTTCAAGGGAACTTCTGTTTCTGGTGGGATCCAAGTGTATATGCTATGGGCAGGTGCTCATCCTCTTCTTTTCTAATGATATGAAGGATAAGAGCAAGGTATTACAGATGACAAAATAAACAGATAAATCAATTTTGGTTGGTTGAACATAAACCTTGCAATGCTAGTGATTTTTGAAAACTTTTGATGAAGCATCCATTTACTGTGATTTATGGAGATCTGAAGTACAGGCCTTTTAATCCCAAACTCCTATGCCTTTTCCAAAGTGGAACAGTGAATACATCCTCACCTGTTAAACGCAAATGTCAGGTCCTCTTAAATACATTCAATAAGTATTCCAAGATAATAAAATAAAGAAATAAATAAATGAATAAATGAAAAAAGTACATTGTATAAGACAAGCCATCTAAGTATTAACAGATATATTAGGATATGACTTTATGCAGTAACTATTTTTTGAGAACACATTACACATCTATCACACAAGTCATAGTCCCTTGAAGCTTATAGTTGAGCATGAGATATGACTTACACATAAACAATTATAAACCAAGGCAATATATAATAAACACTCTCCTGAAATGTACAAAGAACAGTTAAAATTTGAAAAAAGGGAGTGACCACCTTTAGTTGAAATATTTAAGGAAGGCTTCACGGAGGAGATTTCTTTTGAGCTAGACCCTGAGAAATGGTTAACATGTAAAAAGGTACTTCATATGCTCCCAATTCTGCTTTCTGCATCCCTATTGACCTTCTTTCAGAGTCACACTCTGCTTCTACCTGCTTGAAGTCTTCTGCACAGGCTCCATCAACTTTCCTTTCTCTTCACTAGTACCTATCACTATTCCTCAAGGAAGCCTTCTGTGACTCCACATCTAAACTTGGTCCACCTTTATATTATAGCAACTTGTATATGTCCTTCCAGCATCAACCATGTGTTATAATTTTGCATTCATTTGGGTGACTTTTAAAATGAAGATTGAGTCTCTTATACTATCAGTTCTATGAGATGGAACCCTGTCTCATTCGCTTTGTATATGCCCTTAGTGCTAGTCTAATGAATATATGGGAGGCACTCCGTCTTGGCTGGCCCAGGGACTAAGTAGCTGGCATGAACAAAAGTACACAGATAAAAGAACTAAAACTTGAACAGGGATGAGTTACACTTTATAGCTTAAAAATGACTACCTTTTGCTTTTATTTACTCAACCCTAAATGTGAAACTGTTGCTTGCAGTTATTAGCTATGTTATTGTTTCCTTTCCAATCCTCTCCTCACAAACCTGTTTGAACAATTCCTATATTAAATCATCTCTGTTAAAATAACTCGCATGGTCTGGTTTTCTGACCAGACACTGATACAGTACTGATGGTTAAGGCACTAGTTAGAAGGCTAACACAATAATTCAGTAATAAGGTAGTGAATCCTTGAACTTAGCAGATGATAATAAGAATGAAAATACATTCACAGTAATATCAGTTAATGCTTATTGAGCCCTAGGCCCATATCCTTTGTATGAAATATGTAATTTAATCATCACATCATTTCTATGATGTAGGTAACAACAATAAGCTCACTTACATGTAAGGATGCTGAAGTTAAGAGAAGTTAAGCAACTTACACAAGATAACAAAGTAATGGTAAAATAGAGATCTTCTTTACAAAGTCAGTGCTTTAAGCACTTAGGTACATAATTTACTCAATCTCTCTGCTACCACAATAATTCACCAAAACAAAAGGCAATCTATTAAAAAGGTAATGTAACAAAGCTAACAGAGTACAGGAAAAGAAATTCATTTTGACCAAGAGGATATATAAAGGCTCCATGGATAAGTTAGCACATAAATATTTAACATGCCTTAAGTACTTGAATTCCCAGTTGTTAACTGTTTTCATTTTCCTATTTGTATTTTGAATTACTTTCTTTTGATTTAAAAGGGAAATAAACTAAAAAGTGTAAATAACAGATATAATCTACATTTGTATTTACTGAATGCCTAAATTTTGACAACTAAAAATCGAGTGGAACAAAATAAGACAAAAGAGAATTCCTCACTGAATCTTCTTTTCTTGGAGATGTATTAATATGTTATTAATATAAAGAAAATTGAAGTTTTTAAAAATTATGTAGAATACCTCATTATATCATAACTTTATAAAAGATAGGCAAATATAAATAATATTTCAGTCTCTGTTGTTTTATGTCCCCAGATCTCTACACATTTAAATAAAAGTTAAGGAAACCTAAAATCAGAAGCTCAAAATGAAATATGAACCTGAGAAAAATATTAGATGCATATACGTAAGCATGAGTCTATTAAAAAGAATGTCACACGTTGCATAATGCCTTCCCAGCTTTTAACCACCATTACCAGAAATACCAGAGTCAGTAAAGTAGAGTGGTTAGTAGCATATACCTTGGAGCAGATCATCTTGTGTTAAAATCCTGGAGCCACCAACTGCGCATTACCTTGGGCAAGTTACTTAACTGCCACAGGCTCAGCTTCTTTTTCTACAAAATGAGGATATAATACATCTTTGTATTGAAAAGCTGAGCACATTGGCTAGAACATGGTCTAAGCACTCAGTAAATGTTAACTCTCATTTAACACGAAAAATGCAGTATAAAGGGGTGTGTTTGTGCATGTGTGTCTACACACATATGCATATTAGTTAAGTATAATATTAATAAGATATAATTTCATTAAGAACAATGAGTATGAATGCATTATTATTATTACCAACCATCATATCCCTATAGGAACTGCAAGTCTGTTGCTATTTGCCTATTTTAAGAGGAGGCAGTTGATACTCAGAATCAAAAAGAAAACAGTCTGCTTTCCACTTTCACACTTCTGAAATGTGAAAGGCAACTGAGGGAAGATAAGGCAGAGGAGCCCAGGACTGGGAGCTAGAGAGCACCATGACCTCAGCAAGTCCCAATGACCTTTCTAAATTGGAGTTCCTTCATCTGGAAAATGAAGATACTGTCAGCTTCCTTAGAGGACTTTGGAAGGATTCAATAAAATAACATCACATTTGGCAATGTTTATGAATGAACTTTGTTTGCAAAATGCTCTGTAAGCTCCTTTCATAGTTTCTGCTAATATTATATTCAATGTCATTGCTTGGTCAGGAATCCTGTCTCCCCAGAGAAGAAAGATGAGGCAGATCCTTCTTTACTATGAATCGCTTAGATGAGCCTCTGGCAAATGGGAGATGGCCAATTGCCAATTGACTAATTGATCAAAAACTGCTGAAGAATGCTATATTAAGTGTTTGTTAAATAAAATACATATCTAATATTATTTGTCATTGTCATTATGCTTTCTTCTGTCCTGAAAGCTTTCCCCAGATAAAAATAATGTCTTCATATCTCCAAATTTATCCAACTTTACCTCTTCCTATTAACTGCCATATATATCTGTTGGGTAAAGAAAGGGTTTCTTGGTGTCACTAGTAATTAATCATTAACAAACAAAGACTAGCTTGAAATAACCAATAGGGAGATTTTCTCTCTAAATATTATTTCATATTTTTCTAGACTACTAATTTTTGGTCTCAAGTACACACAGTGGGAATTTAATATGTGTCAAGTCAATATACTAAGTCAGTAGTCTTTTATTTCAAATATTAAAATGTCTTTAATATTTTACCTGAAATAATGTCCAGCTTCTACATTATCAAGCAGATGTTGTTTAAAATTTAAATAAAAGTTTTTTTAATGGAAGACTGGCAGATGTTTACCATAGCCTCTATTTTACTTAATTTATCACTTAGTCAACAGTTGCCCATTATAATCCCACTAAAGCTCAGCACTATGCTAGTGGCAGAATGTATTTCAAAAGAGGCATAAGACATATCCTCAAGAAACTTACAGAGTAGATGGAGTAATTCTACAACTAGGATTGTTGTTTCGAATTATATGATCAATGCTGTGAGTGAAATAGCTTGTGAGAGGTCACAGCAATGAGAACTGGAATAACTGGGAGACAGGTATCAGAAGAAGATGATGGATAGGAAGGATCAGTACAGATGAAACATGGCAACAGAAAGCAAGGGACTTATCTATCTTCCTCCATCAAATCTCATGGCATCTTGTGTATATTCATCACACTCAACGGAATTTAACTCCTATGACTGGCAAAGCCAGTGTCCAGGAAGTCAAACCTACAATGCCCAGTGGACTGGGAAAGGGGGTAGAGGGTGTCTGAGGAAAACAGGACTTCTTAGGGGAAAGTGGTCCCCACACTAATTCTCATGTCTGCAGACTGTCCAGCCAACTTGCTTTGTGTTGGCTGTCACCCTTTACCTGAATTCTTTGACTACCCTGCAATCTATTCCTAATCTGCCAGTTTTCTTTTGTTAGCTTCGTATAAATTTCTTCTGCTCCATTTGATTAAATATTAGTTTCCAAGTAAAATATAAACTAATGTTCTGCATATTTTGAAGTGGCTCGCTCAAGGCTTTAAGTTTTAAAATTGATTTTCCTTAGAGATTTTGTGTATTTCCTCCCCCACCCCCATTCAGAAATGATTAAGTTATATTAAACAGTTTTAAAAGAAGGCACCTTTCTTTTAGACTTTCCCCCTCTAATTTCTCAAACATTTTACTACTATTTCATCTCTCCTGAGCCTAGCCAGAAACTTGGCCTCCTTTGACTCCCAAACATACCAAGTTATTAAAAATACCCTTAAGCCAAAATTAAAGAAAGGTCAGTGAAATGAGCTTAATGTGAGCTTAAGCAGAGCACAGTAATTTCTTTGACTTAGAGTAGACATGAATGGTGATGCTTTTGGACTGCCAGTTTCCTTCACTAATCTGCTGCTGGACTATCAGACATGAATGTTTCTCCTTGTCAGATTTTTTAAATATCTCTCTATTTTGCTGTCACCAATACCTGAGAATTAGCTGAAATAACAAGAGCTTATCACATTTGAAAAAAGTCAACATTTCACAGAAAGTTATGGCACTTTCGGTTGGTATTAAGAAAGTAAAATTAGAACCTCAGCACTCCCAAGGTTTATACAGTAAAAGACAGGCTGACATACTATTTTCAGGCTGTTGCTAATTGAGTTTTATTTGGATTGGAACCCTCTGAAAGGAACCAACACATCAGGAATGGATTTGCTAAGAGGGAGGAGACAGCTGCTGGATATAAATGTAAGAAGGGTAGCTCCTCTGCTTGCTCTCCAGAATACATAGAAGTTCAGTGTCTAATTGACCATGGAACAAAACAAACATTATTTTGAGGGGAAAAAAGACACATTTGCCTGGGTTCACAATAACTCTTATGGCATCTTACCTCTGGGGAGTTCTGTGTTTAACTATGATTTTTTAAATCCATCTTTCTAAATTTATATCTGTTGCAAAAATGAACTGTACTCAAGAGTACTCAAGAGTAAAGCAAAATTCATCTCTAAGGTTATACTTTTGCTAAAGAAAACAAGAAGGGTGTATAACACTAAAATAGAAACTCAGAAGCTTGGCAAGAATTTCTTTATCAAGAAAGAACAAAACATTATACAATGATCCGTTGACATTCATATGGAGATATGTCCCAAGACATTCATAAATCCCAAATCTATGATATCACCATAATATACCATTACCCGTCCAAGAAGCGGCCATGAATAACTCACAAGGATTACTGTGTATGACACAGAAATCAAAAGAAAATCTGAACTGTTAAGTAGTTGCTCTGATTGGTTGTTGCAGCTAGGTTCACTCACCAAGACACAATTCAAATTTAAGTTTCAGCAAAATAATAACTTGCTACAGACAATGATCCTTTTTTGGTCATCTTCAAATAGAATAAATTATGAGGACAAGACTGTACACTATTCCTAAGACGATAATCTAGTCAACTGTGGTGTGGGTGTCATCAGCTTTTGAGGAAAAGCAATTTCTTCTTGGGACTTGACATTCTTTATACCCCCTTACCTATAATTCCAGATGATAGGTGTAGGTGGTGGAAATACTAGGATGAGCAGAAGGATAGTACCTTAAGAGGAATGAATAGTACCAGGAAACATATGACTCATGGTATTCTCATTTTCTTGAAGTTCTTTGGTAGATTTGCATTGATGTTTTCCACAAAATGCATTCTTGACTTTAATTGTAACTTCAATGTAAGAGACCTTTTCTGAGTTCCTGTTACTACAGAGCACTTATATTACATGATTCAAGAGGTACCAAAGAAGCATACAAGAGGCTAGAAACACCCACATGCTCAAAGAACATTGCACATCAAAAAGATATGGGACTTAAAATCAAGCTAGGGCTATGGACATATGTTATAGTGTGACTATAAAATGTTTACAAAATTTCTACTTTGAAGGATAAGCAAGAACATATAGGGGTCCAATTCTCAAGCAATGTATCCAGCAAAGGCAGAAAGTCAGGTATGAGCATGGGGCTTTATGGGGTCATTGAGGAGACCAACTTATTGGAGCAAAGTGTTCATTTAAAGGCAGGAGTGAAAGTCATAGATGAAGTAATCCTCATATTGCATTAACTGTTAAACTTGAAGCAAAATCCTTACATTCTATCCCAATGAGATATCAGGAAAACACTTACCATAGAACAATATTAACAAATTTATGTCAACTACAAACATGTTTGCATACAGAACATAGTAATCATAAATCTGACCATTTATTGTGTGCTTATTATATGCCAGGCATTGTCCTAGCACAGACACTCCCCTCTGTTATTCCCTATCTTGTTTAATGGCCCTCTTTCCCTACTAACACAAACTGTAGATTCTAAAGTTTTCCAATAATTATTTTACTATATGCCATGTGAAATATTTCAATAATCTTTAATTCTACCTATATTTTATCATCTATCCAATATTTCTGTCTTAGATCAGAATAACATTTGGATTCCTGCATTTCCCCCAGGCTCCAGGCTCACTATCTTTGAATAAAACCCATCTTCTCTCTCCCTTCAGAGAAGAAAAGGAGTAGGTATGACTGCTCTGATAGCAATGGCTAACATTGCTATATTGTAATTGATGTACTATGTTCGGTGCTTACTAGATAAAGCTGTTTCATTTTATGATTTCAATGACACTGTTGAAAAAAGGAGGAGACAGTGACATGGAGAGACTGAACATTTCTCATTGAGTTCATAAAATTAATAATTGGTAGAGTTAGACTTTTAAATTAGGTCAAACTCAAAACCTAAATCTTTTAAGATCATGAATCTAGTCATAATATTTAATTATTATTTTATAAAATAAGGCACATATTTTGAAGTACTGGCATTGGGACTCTGGGATCAGATTGTGTAGGTTCAGATTTTAACTCCATTTATTATGCGTGTGACCTTGGGCATAATTAATATCTCTAAGCCTCAGTTTATCATTTATAAAATTGGATAATATTTATTTTCCTTATACACCATTGTTGTAAGGATTAAAGATAATGCTTGTAAAATGTTTACACAGAGCCTGACACATAATAAGTGTTAAATAAGAACTGATGAAGAAATGAATGGATAGATAGACTGATAAAAGGATTAATGGTTATGCTGAGTGAAATAAGTCAGACAAAGAAAGATAAGTGCCATATGATTTCACTTATATGTGGAATCTAAGAAACGAAAGGAACAAACTAAATGAATATAGACTCAAAGATACAAAAAACAATCTGGTGACTGCCAGAGGAAAAGGGGATTAGGAGATTGAGAGAAAATGGTGAAGAGTTGAAGATAAATGAATTACTTTAAGTACACCTCTTCAAATAAGACATATCACTCAAAGGTAAGGATACCTACTTTATCCCCAATTGTTAGTGTAAAAACTGCTTGAGTTTTTTTTTTTCAGGGAAAGCTGTAAAAAATGTGCCTTTAATAAAGAGAAAAAAATGAGATGAATATGCATTTTTATAATCATTATCATTAATATCAACAATATCAGCAAACATTGACATTGATGAAAGTTATAAACCCACATGGGCATTTACTTTCACAACGCCTACCCTTCTCCCCTGCAACATGAATGTATAAGATACAGAGGCTAAAAATAAAGACACATGACAAAGGTGCTCTTTTTAAACCAACGTAACAATGTAGATATGTCTATAGATTGATTGGTATATAACAAGACTGTGCAACTTTTATGGAACAAATGACGGCCTTTCCTGTTGCTTAAGACAGAGCAATACATGCTGGTCACTTACATGCTACCTGCCTTCCTTTGCTTTTTCCTCACCCCTTGCCAAACTCTCAGTATAAATTTTTATAAGTTCATAATTTTCTTTTATAAGACATTGTCAAAGATTTCTCTCAATACTAGTGTAAGGTGAGTAAGAAGTTCAAAATGAAAAAATTAATATTTCATGTTTTAATGGAGTGGGGGTGAGCAAGGGGATGAAAAGAGATAAATCAGTAGCAAAGAGTTGATAACAGATGGTGTTTTAGCAGTTAGAGAAAGCAGTATTTTTATTACATCCTAAATAGTGAAGCTTTTCTAAGACTCCATTGTTCAAATGCACGCTTATCAGTTTACCTTCCAGAAGAAGTATATTCTATAAATTCAGAGTAAAATTGATTTACAGAATTTAGTAACCTCAAAGACATTTAATTTGCCCAAATGCCTATCCTCTCAACACGTACTTGTTCTCCCTGTTAAAAACCTGCTAACTTCACAGCTTGTACGGCAGAAGAAAAGGATTCACTGAATCCTAAAATAATGCTGTTGCCAGGAGAGGCGAACTGTTGCTTTTCTCTGCTTTTGGCCTTAGTGATTTGTATTTAGCCTTCTCTTTTTTTATAATGTCCAGTAGAATCCAATGTTGTTAACACTTGGTAGCTCAGAGCAATACCCTTCTTAAAAAGACTGAACCAACCCCTTCACTATTCACTCTTTCATATTTATCCAAGTGAAGAAATCCAAAATGAAAAAAGAAAGAAGACACAGGGGTCAGGTTAAAAGGGAAACTGACTAAGAAAAATATGAAAAAGCAAAGGTGGCAATATGACTACATATCTAAAAAAGAACTAATATCAAATATATAACCAACCAAGATATCTAAAGCTGGGGGCTGTGCTGGTCTTAATCACAGTTGTTTCCTGATATTTAGCACAGTATTTAGCACATTGCAATGCTCAAATGCTTATTAGAGAAATAAATGAGAATGAATAGGAAAGGTGACATCAATAATTGAGTACATAAAATGAGGTTAAGTGAAAACTTTAATAAAGTCTCAGAGGACTTCTAACTCATAATAGAACATCAAAGAATACAGAACAGGATAGGTGAGAAAAGTTGCATGTGTGTGTGTAAAATGCAGATATATATACAAAGTGCATAAACATGCACAACACACATGTGCCTAGAAAGGAAAAAATATATGCATATCTACAGATGAACTCAGCTAAATGGAACCAATACGTTTTTAAAACAGCATTTTAAATTAGTAGCTAATGCAGAGAAACAAAAGCCTATCCCACTTAGAACACCAAGTCTTACTTCAAAAATAAACATGACTTAATTTTGAACGGGATTCAAAGATATATAGCATCTTAATCCCTCAAAAGACACTGAGGTAAATAGATCTGCTAAACAAATTGCCACATAAAAAAATATGTCCTTTCTTTATTTATTTAAATAGTAAGTTTATGTCATTTGTCCTAAAAAAAAAAAAACTAAACAAAAAAAATAAACAAAAATGAGTGAGCCTTGCCTATTCTGTGAGTTGCAGGGAAGCTTCAGAGAGGAAGAGGGATGAGTTATGAGCAAGTGAATAAGTGGTGTTTTGCAGAGTGGACAATGCTTCTTCTAACCCATGGCAGATGTTCATGGCCAAACTCACAGTAAAGCCAGCTAGAATTTAGGGCTTTTACTCCAAGCATAATATATAAACAGCTTAAGAGTCAGAGTAATCAAGAAGGCCCGGGAGCAACGCCGGCTGGGGTTTTAGATTGTGTTCATGCCTCACTCTTTCACAATAGAGAAGATAATTTGAAAAAGAATTTAATAACTGCCAAAATGCAGCTTTGTCTTTTTCAGGCTTCCCTCCAAATAGGAGATTAACAATATCAACTAAAGACTTCACACAAAATAAGAGTTTTAGGCTATAAAACTCAGAGAAATGCTCCAAGAATGTTAAATAATGGAAAAACAATAAAAGACAATCAAAAAGTGACCCAAAGTCCTCAACTGAATAATGATCAGAGTAGTATAGGGCAGGGCAAGGGACCAGGTTTAATTAGGTTCTATACTGGAATCCAAATATATCCAAACATTTTTAAAGTACTGATGCTAAGAGCCACCAAGAATCTATTTGTATAAATACTCTAATGGCTACCAGTTTTAGCTATTAACATCCATTCATCCTTTTTAAAAAGAATGCTCTTTTTGTTAAGGAAGGCATCTATTGCTGCTTCTTAGGTTTTGTGGTTTTGGTTCAGGGGCTGCAGTCAATCAGTTAAGCCCTTCTCACTGGTTATATTGAGTGGTTCATATATGCGCACACAACCAAATTTGGGCAACAACAGTCACACCAGAACTTTAAGTAGACTTTGGAGAGAAATGTTCTCTCTTTTCTGCAGGACTTAAAAGGTGGATTATGGTAATATCTACAATTACTGTTGTCTTGCTACCATGAGAAGACAAATGAGGAAATGAAAAGAAAAGAAAAAACATACCCTCTTCATCATATTTTGATCCTCTAGATAGACTAAGTCATGTCTGAAGCTTGCTTATCCTCAAACTTTACAGATAGGAAAACCAATAAATAATTGTTGGGTTAAGTCAATGTGATTAGATTTTCTTTCACTTATCTCCAACAGAGTCCTAACTAATGAAGAAACCCTCTTGAAGAAGAGTCACTAACTTTCAATAAAAGTATTTCTGTTTTTGGAAGAAAGATCATTTTGATGACTATTACTCATATTTATCCTCTGAGAACTGTGAATAAATTAGTCTACAAGAGAAAGGGCTCATTTCACTAAAAACTATATGTTTATTATATCTATTTCTTTCAAAGACTATTGAATATTCAAAGCAAAAATAATAACCATGTGTAGTATAACTTGTTGCACATATTGAAGAAAAATATACATGAGTAAAGGATAGGTGGAAGAATATGGAATTATATATTCTTTTAAGGTTTATACTGTTCATATATTAACATAACACATTTGAAGGTAGACTATGAGGAGTTAGAGATACATATGATTTCTAGAAAAATCACTAAAAATAACACAAAGTGGTAAAGCTGAAAACTGGATACAACCCAAATGTACATAAAAAGAAGAATGGATACACAGGTAGTATATTCATAAAATGAAATGCTATTCAGCAACAGAAAGAACTACTCATATACGCAACTACATAGATGAATCTCAAAAATGTTTTGTTGCATATAAGAAGCCAGACACAAAAGAATTCATTCTATATATATATGCTATATATATATATAATTCCCTCGACTCAAACTTATAGAGTAGGCAAAATTAATATATGGCTATAGAAATTGGAAAGTAGTTGCCTGGGATAAGTAATAACAATCGTTGGAGGGAAAGAGAAAAAGAAGGCGCTCTCATACACTGCTGGTGAGACTGCAAATTGGTACAGCCACTATGGAAAACAGTATGGAGGTTTTTCAAAAAACTAAGAATTGATCTACCATATGATCCGCCAATCCTTCTACTGGGTACTTACCCCAAAGACTTGAAAACCCATATCCAAAAAGATATCCTGCACACTGATGTTGATAGCAGCATTATTCACAGTGGCCAGGACACAGAAGCAACCGAAGTGTCCTATGATAGAGAATTGGCTAAAGAAGCTGTGGTACATATATACAATGGAATATTACTCAGCCATAAGAAGAGATGAAATACTGTCATTTGTGACAACATGGATAGACCTTGAGATAATCATGCTAAGCGAGATAAACCAGACAGAAAAAGTTGAAAATCACATGATATCATTTGCATGTGAGATATAAACCTAAAAGCAACAAATGAGCAGGACAAACAAACAAAGAGTCATGGACATGGACTATAGACTAGTGATTAGTAGTGGGGTGGGGGAGGAGGACAGAGGTATACAGAGTAAAGGGGCCAAATATAGGGGAGTAAGGTGAGTGTGAAGTGGGTAAAGGGGATCAAATATATGGCAGCTGAAGGAAACTAGACTTTGGGTGGTAAACACTCAATAGAATATACAGATATCAAATAATAATGTACACCTGAAAATTATATAATTGTAGTAACCAATGTCACCCCAATAAACTTAATTTAAATAAATAAATAAATAGATAGATAGATAGATAGATAGATAGATAGATAGACAGATAGATAAATAAATAAATAAATAGAAAAGAAAGAAAGTAGTTGCCTGGGCAAGGGTGACTGACTCTGAAAGAGCATAAGAAAACTTTCTGGTGTGGTGGAAATATTCTATATCTCGTTTTGGGTTGTGGTAGCATCCGTTTACAAAATTATTAAAGCTCATTCATCTGAACACTTTTAAGATCCCAATATTTCATTGTATATAAGTTTTACTTTAATAAAATAGTTTTTAAGTCTCTATAACACTTCAAGGGTTCAAGGCAGTGTTATTTTGAGAATAATGTAGGAGGATGGAATGAAATGGCTCTGGCACGATTGAAGACTCCAGAAAATGCAGCTGAGCCTTGACCCTTAGAGGACTTCAGCACAGAGTCTTCCCCAGTACTCCAGGGCTGAGAGAAAGAACAATAGCCCTTGTTGCCTTATAGCATGAATAGCATAGGAAGGCAGGGAAGACACTGGGGATAATGGGAGATGTCCTCTTGATAGCATGCACATCAAGCCCCCATGAACCAGCACCTGCAGCATTACCATCAGAAGTTCCAGAGATATTGATTGTTTGGCACAGAACAGAGGCTTCAACACCAGGAACAGTCTTAGGACAGTTGATGGCTGTGCCAGCAGCAGAGATGGGGGTGGCCCATCATGAGCTTTTATAGTGAGAGTTCAACTCATTATCTGGTGGTGGTTGAGAGAACTTAGGAACTTGTTTGAGAGCACATTTGAGACATACCCCATGACCTTCCAGAAATAAGTCAGGGAAACTCATAAAGGAACAGAAAATTCTATAGTAGTTGGTAGAAATGAGAGCTAGAGAAGTGTCATTTGTAGACTGTTTATATAGCCACACTTTCACTCTGAGGTTGGGATGACCTAAGGAGGCACAGGTGATTCAATCCTAAATTAGTGTTTCTTTTGACTAAAAAGACAACTTTCTTTCCTTTCCTTGAGAAGTAAGGCTATATAATTCTACTGCATCCTGCAGTATAGAGATATGTAAAAATATCATATATTTTAGAGCTGAATGGACCTCTTCATACTATGATATAAGAAATCAGAATGTATAAAAATCTCAAAATGGCTTTCTCTTTCTTACTACAGTGGTTCTTAAATGTTAGTGTGCACATAATCACCAGGAGGGCTTGTGAAAACACACATTTTAAGCCCCAATGCCACAGTGTCTGATTTAGTAGGTTTGAAGAAGGACCTTGGAATTTCATTTCTTTTTAGTTCTGAAGGGGTGGTCATACTGATTGTCCAGAGATGACATTTTGAAAACACCTCTATATTCTCAGCTTGAGGGTGGGATCAGAAGTAAGGAAGCTAACATCTTTTGAGCAATGTAAATGAGGACAAATAATGAATTTGTTGAGTTCTTGCTATGTTACAAGTACAATATTATATATTTATACCTCTTAATTCTAAGAATGGCCATGCTTGAATTGTCTGTTTTCCTCTAGTATACAGATGAGAAAACTATGATTCACAAAGTTTAAATAACTTGCACAAAGTCATGTAATTAGTTAAATAATCAAGTTTAAAATAAATTTTCTCCTTGTTCCAAAGTCCTTGTTCTTTCCACTTCTTCACAAAGAAAAAAGAATTGGCCAATAGTGCCTTCATAACAGGCATCAGTAGCCAAGAAAATCTAGAAAAGGTTGCTTTTTCAAAAGATTTTAAACCCAACAAAAATCACAATAGATCTTGTAGAAGTGAAAGAACAGTATAATAAAGATAGAATAGAATTCAAAAGATAGAAGTTAAACGATATCTTGTTTACTATAAAAGCTACTCTCTTTGGTACTTATCCCCAGGAAATATTTAGAAACCTGAATTTTTCATGTCTTCCATATAAATTTATATCCCTTTGGCCAGTGAGGATGCCAAAGCTAACACAATAGCAACAGCAAGATGATGCTGAGATTTATATGGGTATAATTTATCAATCTTTAGTCCGAGAGAAAATACTTATGTCTCTGCCTAGTGTTACTTTCAGAGACAATATTGCTATCACTGGTTTTCTTTTTAATCACATGACTTTTGACTCTGAACCTCAGCAGCAGTCGAGTCACACCATCTGGGTGAAACATAAACACACCAATATCTACATTCCCACAAAGCAAAGCAGATAACCAAACTCTGACTATACTTTCAAATCACTTGACAACAACAAATTATCAGAAAGATAACCTAAGATTACAGAGGTTTTAATTCCAGGTATCTAATTCAAAGGTATCTGGTCTGATTCAAAGACTTAACCTGAAAAGGAATGCCATGCAAAAGAAATAATGAAAATTATACAAAACTTAAGGTGAATGCGATGATCACAACTTCGCTTCAGGCTGAAGAGTGAATTGCATAGTTTCAGCATTAAAAGGCCTTGATAATCATCTAGACCTGTGTTTTCCAAATATGGTCTGAGGATAATCTTGAGCTCTCTGCATAAATATTTTCTTGGAGTATGTTATATTTATTTAAAATTGTATCACTAGAGATTACGATTTAGAAAGTTTTAGGTGGAGAGAAGGAACTGTTTGTTTCCCAGGTATCCTAGGTGATCATGATGTTCACAGGTTTAAAGATGATAGATCTAGAATAATCTCCTAATTTGGACAAGAAGCTGCTCCTTAGAAGTATTAAAGGGAATTAAAATGCATTAAGGGAAAGAGAAGTGGTCTCCTGTGTTTTGACACAGACCACTAGAAATTAGAGCATTTGAAGGGCTTAGTTCACTGATGCATCAGCACCAGTTCATGGGGAACATTATCATTCAAGATTCATTGGGAAGCATCAACAGTGACTAGCTGACATGGCAGCATGTGGCAATACTAACAGGAATGGTGGTAACATCATAAGCAATAGCATTGCCTCCTAAGGTTGATGACAGCCAGTATTCATGGTAACAGCCAGCAGTGCCCAGTGAGAGGTGTGATACTTAGCAGAAAATCAGTGATGCCCAGCCATCTTGGTAGACACCAGGAAGGAGAAGGCAGCAGTAGGGAGCCTTCCTGGACTTGCTCATGAACTTATTAATAGACACTACATGGGTAGCTCTGAATTGGTGAGTATACTACATCTTTCCATTTTTTTTTAAGTTAGTTGTCAAGTGGAAATTTATTTTCTTCTTCACACTCATGATTTTTCTTGAGAATCATTTTTCCTATTCTTTCCATCTTAAATAGTCAGGGATTTTAATTAAACATGTGAATTATTGTATGCACAAAATATTTTGTTAATCAATGTATCATTTTATACATCATATATAATCATGCCTGCTTCATAAGAATATAGAACTATCCCACAAATCAGTGCTTAACTAAAAAATCTACTTTTAAATAATTAGAAACTTTTAAACCATATAAACATGAAAAATTGACAAAATAATTATATATACATTCAAGTTTCCCTCTTTCATTCTTTCTGCAGGAAGAACTACTACTAACTACTATTATTATTTGCAAACTTCTTTTCAGCATATGAAACTCATCATTATTCTACTGTATCAGAGTATATTGAGATACATAACTAGTTAAATATTTTGTGATCAAATACCCTCACAGTCAAAGATAACACAATAATAGAATTTTAGTTCTTACTTGAAATCTCTTTGAACTATCATAATAATCAACAACTTTGAATAATGAGAAATTTTATGACTGTAGGCCTATGAAGCTACTGAAGATTCAATTCCTTTAAAATTTCATTAAAAACGAATCTGTTTTTTAAACCCACTTTAAAGTAATAGAATTAGGAGTGATATCAATAATTAATCCAAATGCACAAAATGGCCATGGTAGTTTATTGGCCTTTTACAATAGCACCTAGTCTTTGAGAATGCATTGTTTCATAATACATTTATTCCCTCTTTCACTGTGTAATAATTGAAATTATCCACATAAAGAATAACATTTTAGCTTCTCATAACTACTTCCAGAAAGTATACCCATCTAAATATGTGCAAGCCTAAGGAAGAAAAAAGAAAATCTCTAGCAGTGTAATTGGGGTGATATTATGATCAAAATTAAAAAGAACAGATGAAGAATAACAAATCAACACATGCTATTTTAATTATCTCTGAATGCAAAATGCATGTGATCCAGAACTCTACCTTATGGTACACTGCATTTGTTTTATAAATTCGAATTACAGAAATTTGAAGCTTAACATTATAGATTATCATCTAGTCTAATTCTTTCATGCTGTAGAAGTAAAGAACACATCTTTAAAATTGAGATTATAATTTTTTTAAGTTCTTAACAATAATTCTAAAAAGCCAAATGAAGGAAAAAATATATTAATAAAACTTCTTAGTTTAATAAGTGAGGAGGAGCATTGTTTAGATATATCTGTATTTCAGCCTGGCCCAGGTTTAAGATGACCCCATTCTCTCCATCTATATCTTGATTCAAATGATGTTGCAGAAATACATTTCCTGACCTTCCTTTCTAAAGTAGTACCATCTGTGACATCTCCTTTGTAGATTTGTCACCATCTAAAATTATTCTATTTATTATTTGCTTCTCATCTCTTTTCTACTCTTCATTCAAGAATTTAAGTTCCATGAGAGCAGAACCCTCATCTGAATTGTTTGTAGCTCTGTTTCCAGCACCTGGTCCCAGCATGAGTTCAAGCCATGGACACTTAACCAACAGGGTGGCAAAAACTTCGGGGGTAAGTCACCAAGAACCATGGATCCTGCCACTAGATATATGCATACACATAAGTATTTTTTCAAATTATTTCAGGGAATTCACCAATTTCTGAAGTCAAACTGAGGACTTCTGGTTAAGGCTATGATAATGGCCTTGTTACTGAACACTTGATAAATAAGTAGATGAATAAATGAATGAGTGAACAACTGAATCCAGGCCTTAAGAAGGCTGTATAAGGCTATGCAAATTTGCATATTAGGGCCTCTCCAGAATTAGTATAATATTAAAACAATAATGTCTCCTAATTAACAGATTGGAAATATGTCTTTATCTTTTTAAGAAAAAGAATCAGCATCCTTTTACCCAAACTTGATCATTCTCTACAACATTCTAGAATAAGTGGTTATTCTGATAACTAAAGACCAAATAAAAGTGATCATGTTGTTTCAAAGAAGAAAGTTTTAAAGGGGGACAAACTTCTTACACTCACACTGAGTCTGCTTAAAGTCAACTTAGTGCCAACACATGCTAAGGGAAAGCAAACAAATTAAAGGAGGAAAGAGGTGAGTGGGGCTGATCACCTGAAGAACTAATACCTTCTCATTTTTGGAAAATATGTCATAGATGTCCTATTCAGTGTCACTTTCTGAGACTCCTTTCTGACCATCCTATCTAAAACAGTCTCCACCAACACCATTCTCTAATGCTGCCGTGCCCAATCTCCATCTTTATTTTTTCAGAACCAATAATGCTTCCTGAAATAGCATTAGTTATTTTTTATTTCCTTTACCAACTTTTCTTCCATAAAAATATAAACTTCACTGGGTCAACTTTGTTTCATGAACCACTGCATCACAGAACCTAGATATGCACCAGGCAGACAGAAGGAGCTCAATAAATGTTTGTTAAATGAAAGAATAAATATGAGTATTATAAGTCCCATGGCCCCCTACTTTCAATTCCAACCCCTCCTTTTCCCTATGATACTTTATATATTGCATCTATTTTATTCATCTGGATTAAAAGCATGATACTTTGAGCTTCTGTCCATATCTTACCAAACTGGACCACATTGTCTTATCTCTCAAAGAAACTTACAAATAAGCCAAAGAGTGAAAATACAGCAAAAAGGGGAAAAGCAATAAAGAGAAAGAATTAGAGGAAACTCAGATTTGTTTATATAAGATTTTCCAAAGGAACAAAAACAAAATGAAAGGAGCAAGAAATAAAAGTTATGAAAAGGGAAAAAGTAGATAATGGAAAAGAAACAGGGATGATTCACAGTTGAAGATGTTGTCAGGGGAAGTCATACATAATTGTCCATGCTGTGTTCATCTTCTCTGCCATCAAATACATGTTTTTATGAATTATAAAATATTCCTTTGAAAGACTCCTTGCTGTTCCCTGCAAACTCAATCAGCTAAAAGCTCCTTTTGCATTTGGTCCTTTTTCTCATGTCCTCTGACATTTGGATTGAAGTTTTCATCTCTCCTAGAATACACTGGCACCTGCTTTGTTTCTGTTTCATGAATGGTTCCCACCAGCTTCAAATTCCAGGAGAGGGGCTTTGGAACTCTCTATCTCTGTACACCACTTGCTTTTCAGCCTTTTCATTTTCCTCTATGCGCACTAGTGGTGATTTTCCCACTAAGAAAATCAGGAAAATCAGCACGCACCCCAATTCTCTCTCATTTATGTGCATGACTGCCTACAGCTTTATCTTTTCCTTCCCTTCATCGTTCTTAGAGCTCACTGGACTCACTCACTCACTGCAGGGTAGAATCCAGCCATCTCATGCAACCTACATATTAACCTCTCCTGGTTTAACTAAAACATACCATTTTAAAGGATCATATTGCCTCTGTCTGTGGGTGATGAGGTGTCTTCTAAGAGAAAAGGCACCTCTCCAAAGGTCCCAAACAGAATGTGCAAACCGAAGTCCTGTGTCATGTAAACCCTGATAGTTGTAGGTTTGTTTCCTTTTCTAGTGCAAGTGCCTGACTTAAGCTTTGATTGGTGACGCATCCACTTCAAAGAGGCATTTACTTCAAAGAAGGCTATCTGGAGTAAACACATTGCTGGCCACACAACTAGATAAATAGCCAAGCTACCTCTCCCCACTTCTGTGATTTAGGGATCTTGATTGATTTCAATAACTGACTATTTGGGCCACTTTTTCTTCTTTCCTCACTTTAAATTCCTGCTGTTATATTTTAAATTCATCAATGAAAAGTGAGTCTGAAACCCAGGCTCTCACCTTCAATCTCAATAAAAGCAGAACCCCCGGTCCATATGCTCATCCATGCTCCTGGGTGCGCGCTCGCTCTCTCTCTCTTTCTCTCTCTCTCTCTCTCCTACACACACACACACTCACTCACTCACTCACCAGGACCTAGCTGTGTGGCCTCAGGTGCATTGGTTATTGATAGGCTGAAATCGACCAGTACAAAACATCACTATAATATTAAAACATCATTATAATATTAATAAAATTAATATTAATGAGGGCTGAGGAAAGTTTTAACTTCATTTTATAATTAAAGAAAATAAATACACACAGAAATTGTGAACCTAAGAAGACATACTATACAAATTCTGCTGGATTTTGTGCTAAAAGACCAGTAATTTTTTTTAGAATATATGAAAAGCATTTATTGAAAGGACACATCACTGAACTGGGAGCCCATTGTTCAGTGTAATGGAAACTTAGTAAGGATTTAAAAAAGATTTCACAAAAACCCCACAACACTGGATCCTCATACAGAACACAATAAAATACACAATTTTGCCCATCTCAGATACCAAAAGGATCTTCGTAAAATACCATCTTTTACAAACATGGTCCCGTGGTGAACTCTGTGGATAGAAATGTAATAAGCCTGCAGTTACTTATGAAATTGTTGTGACAGAAATAAAACACAGATTTGCATTTTTACTTCCAAGTTGATAATGAGAAAATGAGCCTCTAAAAAATCCAAAGCATTATACTCAAACTTTTATGTAGGAAGTATCTTCAAACACATGTCTCAATAATAAACAATACAAAACACTTATATATTGAAAAGAATTCTTTTGAAGTATATTTGCAAAACATAACAAACCTATTTAAATAATTTGAAAACCAGTGTCAGAGGAAAGGAAGTCAAACCTGAGTTTTAGTCCTTGGCTATACCAGGTACCAGTTTTGGGCTGTGGGCTGGTTATTTAACCTCTCTGAGCCTCAGTTTCCTAGCAAATAAAATGGATCTAATACTGTCTTCACAATGTGATTGTTGGGGGACTCACTCATGTAGGGCCTTGCATGCAAAAAATATCAGTTCTCTTTTCTTTTTATCAGTTATAAAAAAGTTTTGTTTTAAGGTATTTCTTACTTTACAATGAATAATATAAATTCACATACTTATCATTGGATTGTATTTAGTAGCTCTTGATTTAATGTGAGCAATTTAAAATATTCATCTTGTTTTCTGATACTTAGCATAAAAAATTTATAAATATTTTATGTCCAAATCCTTCATATTATAGTCCAGTAAACTCTCTTTTGGTATGCCCCAGCATCTTTATATCTATATATAGATATAAACAATTCTGTTTCCAGAGGCACCATGTTCCAAAATACGTTTGTAAATTGGTCATTTAGAATCATGAATTCATTTTCTTATTAAAGTGATTGCATAAAATCAATTATATTCAGGTTTAATGTGCAAATATTTACTGAACCTATACTTCAGTTGATATTCATGACATTGAGTTTTGGCCTAATCCAACATTTGGGGTGGGGTCTTGAGTGAATAATATAGGTGGCTTGTCATAGAGTATGATAAGTGGGTTATATCAACTCTTTTCTTTAACTGGTTAGTCAGGTACAATTTAAAAATAGCTAGATTATTCTTGGCATAATTTTATCTCATAATTTTATCTCAAAGTTCCTGTGTACTTAAGGCCTCAAATACCCTCAGTGACTTTGCCGCCATCTTTCAACTGAGGTACCTACCATCTAGCCCCACCCCAATGTTCAGTGGTCCCAAACTACCAATCTCTACTCACTCACATGTTCACAGCTTCATTATCATTGATCTCAGTCAAAGCTTAGGAGAACAGCAAATGGTGTCACAAACACATAAAAATATAAAGGCCCAATAGTTCTAAGACCATTACAAAGGTTTTACTGCTTTCAAATAGTATGCCTGCTCACTGAAAGTAATTATCTAGTTGGTAAAATTTCAGGGAATATGACAAAAGGAAAGTATTTTTTTTTCCTTATGGGAAAAAATTATTTCCATAGAGTTAGTGGACTATTCTCATCTCATAGCAGACAAGCCCTGCCTATGAATCTGTAGCCCCAAAAGTATTTTTGTTTCTTATAGTTCCCATGCTTTCTCTGTTTTTTCACCTTTTAGACCTCTATGTTTTTGTTTGTCTGCTTGTTTGTTTGTTAATATAGTTCCTAAAGTAGCAGTAGTGGTGGTTCAAGTAGATGGAGCCTTTTATTTGCTCTTTTTCCAGGGAGCTGGGAGATAGAAAATGTGGAACAGGACAGAAGAGACTGTTGATAATATTGGTCATTTGCAACTAAGAGGACTTTTTTTTTCTCCTTGCTAAGAGGGAAGGTGAATCTGTCCTTATAATCCAATCCAAGAGAAAATGAAGAGTTTAAAAGTTTAGTCTTCAAAATCAATACTGGGGGATTTATATTTTTGTATTATTTGTAAAACAAATGTACTTCACACACACACAAAATAGTCTAAATTAAATCAAATGAAACTTGTGAAATGTGAAAGTGGTCTCTATTGAGAAATATTTGCTAGAAGAGTATAAACTAGTGTTTTTAAATGTACAATTTAAAATAAATTTTGCATTTTAAAAATTCTATAGTATTTAAATGGCCTGCAACTGAACAAACTATAAATTCACATTGGCATCATTTAAGGACACAGTTAATGCCATATGTCTTCAGTTTGACCCTTACTCACTCATTTTTGTGGATTCTTTCTTCTTTCCTTGGCTCTTAAATGTTAGAGATTTTTAAGACTCAATAATCTGTCCAATTCTCATACTATGAACTTCCTAAGCCCTTTTTTTCTATTCCTCTAAATTCAGTTCCTAGAGTATGCTGCTAATTTCCATATCTATATTTATAACCCCCATGTCTCTTGAGTTTTAGACATGCATAGCTAATAGCCTTCTGGATATATCTCATAGAATTTCAGGTTCAGCCAGGACAAAATCCCATTTTTCTCATTAAGTCATAAGCTTGTTAAAGTTTCTACTTTGCTGAATTTAACCACCATCTACCCTATGGTCATGGAGCTAAAAACCTAAGAATCATCTTCACTATTTTTCTCTTCTCCTCCAATCTGAAAGCATGTCAGGTTTGCAGCCTAACAGCACTTCAGTTTTCGTGAGCCTCCAGTTCAAGGTGTTGGCATTATATCACTAGAAACTTTGCTTTAAAACATTTAGAAGAATAGTTCTCAAAGAGCTGCACATTAGAATCATCTGGGAGACTTTTAAAAATATTAATACCTAGGCATCATTCTGAGAAATGCTGATTTAATTACTCTGAGATGGATTTAGTCATGGATAGTACCTAGAAAGGTTCATATGATTCTAATGAGTAGCCAGCATTGAGAAGCTCTGGTTAAGAAGCCACCCACTTCCCTCAGGATATAGTGCAAATTCTGTTGTCTGATAAGACCACCTCAAAATATGGCCCATGCTCATTTCTACAGCATCAACTCTTGCCACTGTCCCCAACCTCCACCATGGGCACTTTAAAAAACAAGATATAAGATAATTTAAACTATATTCCATGCTTTAGGCCTTTTCTCTCTTGCCTTAGTGTCTTTGCATATGCTGTTTCCTCTGTGAGCAGATTTCCTTTATTTGCTTACCTGGATCATCTTTCCTTGCCTTTCCCTTAGCTCAAGGAGCCTTGCCTGACATACTCCAACAAGCCCAGGGTAAGTCAAATGCCTTTCTCCAACAGCAATATGGGCCTTATTGCTTCGGGACATTTGTCACTCTGGGTTGTGTTAGAAAGTTTCTTTCTGTAACTCAGTCTGTGAATAGGGAATATATCTTTTTCTTTGTCTCACCAACTCCTAGCACAGTGGCTTATTTATATGTGCTTATCAAGTGCTGCATGAATATTTACAGGAACATATCAAATTGAATTCTACTCTTAAATTATATTCCATTTAGAAATAAAGGTATCCGTATCACTTCAATATTTCAAATCCATTGCAATATGTTTTTCACCAATTTTCAGACTCAAACTCATCAGCCTTAAGCTCACTTCCTTTGTGTTCAATTCACAGTACAACAAGGAAACACATTACTAAATGCTATTCAAAAATGTTTTCCAAAAGCAAAATTAGAAAATCCATTATTTTCATTGAAATAATTTTATATTAGAAAAAAAAGTTTTATATTAGAAAAAAATGTTTTATGGACAACAGAAATGTTTTATGAACAACAGAAATGTCATTTTAACAATTTATTGGGGGCATAAAGGGAATTTTCAGTCTGGCTTTTATTTTAAACTCTGAACTGCCTATGGAATTAAAATTACACAGTTTAAGAAATGAGATAGGGAAAATTATGACAGGTAATAAAGGTGACTTAATAATGTGGTAATAAAACACAGAACTTTATCTTGAAAAATGTGGCCCTCTGATGAACAAGGATGCCATGTCCAATATTTCACCCTTTTCCACCCCTAGGTAACCTCAACTTCTGCCATGCTGGCTGTAGAATTTAAACTCAATTATACTTTCAGAAAGTCTAAGCCATGCAATGACTTGACAGCATTTGTGGGCCTAATAATGACAAGTGATAATGCCATAGCAACAGCAGCAAAATAAGAGCAGTTAGCACTTGCTAAAAGTCTTTGAGGTGCAGGTACTGTGAAAGGCACTGTATGGAGCATTCCTAAGCTTCATGGCGTTCCTGGTTGTGGCAGATAGCTAGCTATCCACTGAGTTTTACTCCCTTACTCATAGCAATAGATTTTCTTTCCCAGATTTTCCTTTTCTTTCTCCATTGCCTTCTTCCTTTCAGGCATTAGAAACAGATTTGTAACCTTTTAAGGTGTGTGTGTGTAAGATGGCAACAGCCACTTCATGGGAAAGGTCTATCCTGTCATGTGTTCAAATACTCGATATTCTTACACGAATGAGAAATCATCATCTATGTGTAAAGCACTGACATTGGGGAATCTATTTCTTATTGCAGCTAGCATTACTCTAACTACTATGTAAAATGCTGTTATCCCAATTTTAAGGCTGGGGAAACTGAGGTTCAGAGAAAAAGACTAGGAAACACAATGTTTCAAATACAGTTTGAATCATTACTTTATTGTCTTAATTTTCACCTTAGGGCAATTTAATGTATGTTAACCAAACTTCAATGGAAATCCGAATCAAAGTCAAAATATACTTACTTCAGTAGACATGAAAATTATAAGGTAGTACATATTCTATTAACAAGTTATCAGAAATCCACAGCATATAGAAAAACTGACAGCAGCAACAGTTTTCAAGGACAGCCATGGTGCCTTCCCACTGAAAGTGGTGATTACTTTGAGATAGTCCTTTCAAAGCAACTTTATAAAGTTAAAAGTAGCAAACATTCTCACTTCAGTATCAATAGAAACAAAATTTATGACACCAGGAAGTAGAAGAATAATAACTTTTCACCAAGTGTCTCATATAAGGAGGACATTGATTTGGGCTCTACATGTATACTATTCTATATAAAACTCACAACAACTTAGGAAGAAACATTTCTTATTAATAGATGTGATTGCCACAGCTCAGACAGTTTGGGAGAGTTGCACACATTCACATCTTTAAGAAAGGGAGATGCTGGGATTGAACACAGATCTGACATGCTCACACACCTTGTACTGTCTAGTTAAGACACCATTACTTAAATCTGAGGCTCATGTGTCTAAAGGATAAGGTAGAAAGTATAAATATGTGAAGCAGAGCAGATAGAGAATTGTAGTCTACAAAAGTTCTTATGATTCGTTTGCTGAGGGGCCTCAGCTCTTCTTCCCCAGCCAGATACTCTCATGTAGAAATCTAAAACCCTCAAAGTTTTAGAAGTTAGAAATCCACATTTTTATGTGAGATGTCTCAATGTTTAAATGCTGACAGCTAATTATATATATTACAGGGGTGGCCATCAAGCATATCTGTGTGCTAGATGGGGTCTAACCGCTGCTGGTTTGCAGCTTCTAATTTTGATGGTCATTCAAATCAGGTTGAACTAGACAGCAGCAAGACACAGCAGGGATTGCATGCGATACCTTTCAAACTCCAAATGCAAATCCTTAATGCACTGGAAGACTCCAAGCCCATAAAATGAAGGCAAAGGCACTTTTTTCATAAATCAAAAAAATGGAAATTCAGCTTTACCTATGTTAATGGATAAAGTGAGTGGCAGTTGTATACTTCCTGTCTGACTATTTTTACAGTACAAGCTAATCTTAATATGAATACTTGCAGTTTAGACTAAGGTGAACCTAGGGTTCTAATGTAAGCCATAACAGTGTTTTATTGTTACAGGGTTTGGGGCGAGAGCAAAATTGGGTCTTCTGTTTTACTTTCATATGGATCCTGTTTAGCCTAAGCTATCCTTATAACAAGGGAGTAGAATCCCCATGGAGACACTGGAAACAACTCCACTTAATTAAAATGTGGGTAACCCACACAAAGGCTAGGTTGGGTCCTCTGAGACTACCAGGACTGAGGCAGGTTTTCTGAACCACGCTATTCCAGATGTGCACCAAGCTGGGAAGGAGAATGGAGAGCTTTATAACACAAAGTGTGCTATCATTTGCCCTGTTTCCTTCCCATTCTCCCTTTCTATTAATTTTGACTCTAACTACATTTATTCATAACCCTTAAAGTGGAAAAGAGCCTCTGGCTAACCTAGACTACTTTGAAGAAGAATGCAGAAAAAAACTGAAATTAATATTTGAACTTCCCTAATAATGTTAGTCCTCAGATTTAAAATCTTTAAAAAAATGTTCTGTGAGAGCAAAAGCTATCTAGATCCAAAAAGCCTATTTAAAGCTAATTGCCAATACTCAGTACTCTAACAATGCATCCTATATCTGTGATATTACTAATATAAGCACTTCTCACGTTATAGGACACAAAGTTTCCACAAACTTGGTACAAAGAGATTCTCTGTAAGCAAATCCAATTTCCCTTTGGATTTCATTACTCTGTAACCACTGGGGGAAAGAAAAGATCAAACACATGGAACTAGACATTTGTGGCAAGGAAAGAATTTACAAGATGGCCAGGCTCAAAAAAATTGCAAAAAAGTAAAATATATTTCTTATTGAGTAAAAAAAGATAGATGAATAAATAATTAACTTTTCTACTGTTCCTACCATCTTCTATCTATTTATCTATCATTTATCTATCTATCTATCTATCTATCTATCTATCTATCATCTATTTATATCTATCATCTATCTAAAATCTTCCTACTGTAGACATTTCTTAAAAGTATAGCAATCCCTTAATAATAGCTGAATGGACACATTAGAGACGTAGGTCCCCAGCTCAGTACCATTAGGAACTACCTTGGTGATCCTGAGTGAATTTGATGCCTCAAGGCTTTAATTTTTCATTGACAAAGTGACAAGATTAAGAAGGAGGATCGCTAAAGTCTTTTAAAAGCCAAGAATTCTCATTTTGAAGTAGTTAACAAGAACTCTCCTTCTGCCTGATATTTTGCAATGTTCAGTAGTATTATTGAAAGATCATGTTTTGCTGCTACTTGTAACTTTCTGGTATAGATTCCTCTATCTTTTCCCTCAAAAGAAACAACTTTTGATTTTCCCGAAGTTCCCTAACCACTAGGGAGTGCATAGCTGTGGATAACAAAGTAAGCCATGGGGTAAAACTGCTGCAGATCACTGGGAAGCTCACATCATTGAAAGATCACCTGGAACCACTTTTACTGAGCACAGAAAACAGAACAGTGAAAGCCAGAAGAAAGACTTAAATACTAATTACTTAAATCTTTGAGATCTAATCCTGGTTTCCAAACTGTTGGAGATTCCAAGAATAACTCATATATGAACTAACCCCCAAATCCTCATTCATTTTATAAACTTGATTTTAGTGAATGGTTTGGAAATTCTATAAACCTGATGAACTTTAAAGATAGTATACATCTTCATTATGGAAAGGCAAAGACACAAAATATCAAAAAATGTAAGTATGTTAGATGATCCTCCACCAAATTATTCTCGAAGATTTCAAAATGAATGATCAGAGACTTGTTATTATGCAAATAATTTGTATGTTATAAATTAGTATAGTAATTTTGCCATTGAATAGATTACTAATCAATATCTTAGCCATCCCTAAATATTTTAGTCATGACATTTGTTCATTTAATATAAAGTTTAAATATACTTTACAAATCTAGTTTCAATGATATATCAATGCTATAAAATTAATTTCCCACTCTACAATCATAAATTACAAATAAATATAAATGTCGAAGAGATAATTTCAAAACTTTGATAACCTAATTTGAGATGCTCTAAGGTATATAGTTAATGTAACTGTCAACATACTGACTTCCATCACCGCAAGCGAAGTAAGAAGTTTATTTAGAGTTTTCTATGTGTGTTTAAAGTGAAACATGTTGAAAAGCCCTTATCCAAACTATGCATTAAAATATTATATTTAACTTTAAATTATGCATACGTCTTTATGAAGATAGCATTTGATTCTTTCTATAGTAAAACAGCTTAATATATAAAACTATCTAATGGAGATAAATTACCAAAAATTCAAATATAAAGATGAATATTGAAGAAATGTTTAACAGTAAAAATTGGAAGTGATTTAATATTTTAAAATATGGTGTAAAATTTTGATATTTTTATATGATAGCTATTAGCTAATAAAAACTTATTTTAGAACAGTCATTGACAAGAGAAAATACACATATGTTAATAGAAAAATAAGGTTGCAAAATAGTATATACTATATGGAGGAATATGCATCTAAATGTTTTTCTGTTTGCCAAGATTATGTATTATGTGTGAGTATGTTGTTCTTTATATTTCTCAAGACTTTCCCAAATTTTTCACAATTAAACTCTGTAACCACTGAATGTAACTGAAAAAAAAAATCAGTTAAATTTACTCAGAAATGGTAAAAAATAGACAGTAATTTCTACATTGATAGAGACAAAGCTGATTTTTAGCAAAACTAATAAGGCATAGCTGAATTTATAAAATGTATCCATTCTAATGCCTCAAAGCCCCTTCCATACCAATTCCTAGCTCATTTAAATGTAACTTGTAGAAGAGGACTTTTTGTTGTTGTTTATATCTATAAGCCAGATTCTATCACAGGGTTTGGGAAATATTGGCCCACAAGAAATATTATGACTGAATACGAGCTGAAGGTCATTCACTAAAGAAGATAAAGCTGCCCTCAAAAACTGTCTTAAAGATCTAGCAAATATTCCTCATGAATTGAAATGAGGCATCAATGATATAATCTATGGCACTACAGTAAATTTCTGTCAAATTTTCTGTGCAATTTATGCACTGACCTCTTAGGCTATCTGTAAGTACTTCACTCTATTTTAATAAACACCAGCTCCTACTTTGTTTACTTTTTTATAATTTTTATTTTTCAATTAGAGTTGGTAGTTAATATTATTTTTTATTAGCTTCAGGTGTACAGCATAGTGGACAGACATTTGTGTAATTTACGAAGTGATTCCCCTGATTAGTCTGGTACCCACCTGGTACCATACATAGCTATTACCATATTATTGACTATATTTCCTATGCTGTACTTCACATCCCTGTGACTATTTTATAACTACTAATTTGTACTTCTTCATTCTTTCACCTTTTTCACCCACCCTCCAGCTCCCTCCCATCTGCCAATCACCAGTTTGTTCTTATATCTATGAGTCTGTTTCTGTTTTGTTTATTTTGTTCTTTAAATTCTACACATAAGTGAAATCTTACGGTATGTGTTTTTCTCTGTCTTACTTATTTTACTTAGCATAATACCCTCTAGTGCTGCAATGAACATTCTTACATGTGTCTCTTTGCGTACACATTTGAGAATTTCTCTAGGATTTCTGGGTCATACAGCATGAATATCTTTAATTTTATTGGTTATTTCTGAATTATAAGCCAAAAGGGTTGCTTCAATCCACATTCTAGGTCCATCCATGTTACTGCAAATAGTAAGATTTATTTTTTATGGCTGAGTAATATTCCATTGTATATATGTAGCATGTCTACTTTGTTTACTTTTTAATGGAAAAGTTTTGCTTTAACTAAATGTACAAAAGTTGCTTATTTAATTTAAAAGTTTCTGTAAATATTTTTTTCAAAACTTTAAGCCATACTGGAAAACCAAATTCTTTTCAATTTTGAAATTTGGCTTCTTAGAAAGGAAGAGTCCACTAAGTAAAATCTGCTGCCTGCTCACTCCTTCAAAACTAATACAGAAAACAAGCAGCTCTCCAAAACATTCATTCTCTTCAACCTGATATTACTGTTCCAGTCTGGGCTCTTAATTTCTTATTCCAAAACAGAACTAGTTTTTTCCCATTTCTCCAGTTTTATTGAGACATAATTGACATATAACATTACATGCATTTAAGAAATATGACATGATGATTTCATGTATGTATATATTGCCAAATGATTATGATCATAAGGTTAGCACATTCATCTCTTCATATAATAACCATTTGTGTGTGTGTGTGTGTGTGTGTGTGTGTGTGTGTTTGTGGTGAGGTCATTTAAGATCCACTATCTTAGCAACTTTTAAGTGTACAGTACAGTATTGTTAACTATGATGTCATCATAACTCACTTATCTTATACCTGGAAGCCCTTTGACCACTGTCACCCATTTTCCCTTACCCCCAGGCCCTGGCAAACAACAATCTATTCTCAGTTTCTATGAGTTTAGTTTAGTTGTTGTTGTTGCTTTAAGATTCTACATATAAATGAGATCACACAGTATTTGCCTTTTTCTGTCTGACATTTCATTTAGCATAATGTTCTCAAGGTTCATCCATCTAATCACGAATGGCAGGATTTCTTTCTATTTTACAGCTGAACAATATTTCATTGTGTATATAGCACATTTTTTTCACCTGTTTACCTGACAACCAGCAGGTCATTTCTAGGTCTTAGCTATTATAAATAATGCATACAACTATTCAAGTATCCTTGCTTCCATGGTCTGTTTGTGCTCCTTTCAATGAATCACAAATACTGCTACCAGATAAATATTTCTAAAGTACAATCTGATATGTCACTTTGTTCACCAGACTTTAATAGTCCTCAACTACCTAGGAAACAAACTTTAAGCTCCAGAGAAGGATAGCCAAGTTCCTCAGGGCCTCAGCCTATGTTTCCAACCCTATTTTTCACTGGTCACCTGTAGTTGCATTAGAACACATAGTTCCCTAAGTGTGGTCACCATACCAGCAGCATCAGCATCACCTGAAAACTTGTGAGAAATTCAAATTCTCTGATCACAGAGACATACTAGGGGTAGGAAAAGGAGTAGGACATGAGGAGCTGTATTAACAAGCCTTCCACATGATTCTGATGCATGCTAAAGTTTGAGAACCACTGCTCTAAACAAACTATAATTCCTCAGATACACTCAATATTTTACCAAATTAATGCTTTTCCTAGTGCTATTCTCCTGCCTGCAAATGCCATTTCTTTCCTATCTTCACTTGAGTAAAAACTCATCAATCTTTTCAGGCCAAACTCAATATCAACTCACCAGTCCTTTCCCTGGTTTTCTCAAGCAGAAATAACCTCTTTAGTCTTGAAATTGTCATCATTTGTATCTTACTTGGAACATTTACTGCAGTTTCTCTTGAAATATGGTTATCTGCATAGTTCTCACATCCTCTGCTAGAGTGCAGACTCTTTGAAGTAACTTCCACAAAAAAAAAAAGGCCAATAGTTACAAACAAGAAACTCCACATATGGCTGTCCAAAGGTGAAAGGACAGCTGTTGACCAGCATTTAAGATTGCTGGACTAAGCAAACAAAAATGTGGTACTCCTAGTTAAATTTGAATTTCAGATAGAAAACAAATGATTTTTTAGAAAAATGTTCATAAATAGGTCCAAGTATTGCATAGGACGAACTTATACTCTTATACCAAAAATATATATTTGTTATTTGAAATTCAAATTTAACCAAGCATTTGGTATTTTATCTGGCAACTCTATCTACTATTTATATGTTCCTTGTCTCTATTTAAATTTACTTTTTTTTCTACTTCTCTCTCTAGAAACTATAACTAGGAAATTGAAAGAAAATTAAAAAATTGTATACCCAAATAGGTGTTTTTTTTAAAAAAAATCACTTTGAAAACATTATATTTATTCATCGATATTGATTATATTGATTGATGTTGCCAAAAACATGTCTGAAATTATATTTTATTTAATTTTATGCAAAACTTTCTTATTGGTTATGCAAAAAAAAGAAAGAAACCAGCCTCATTGTCTGAAACTGTGTGTTTAGAAAAAATATATAGTGGCTGTACTACTATTTTTATAACCTACTTTTATTTTTTCAGCATTGAAATTCAATGTCTTTTTACTCTTTTGCAGATCGAATTTATCTTGACAGTCTTAATACTTGTCACCACTGAAAATAATTTTAAAAGATACCTATGACTTAAAAGGACAAGTCCCTAACAAATGCAAAACTATTCATGAAAGTCCTCTGTGTTAAATATATATGCTTCTAAGATAATCATATAAAAATAATATTAAAAAAAATATGTTGTTTGGTTCCCTTTGAATTTTTAAAAAGTATTTTCTTATAATTGCTCCTTCCTCAAGATTCCAAACTTACACTTATGCCACATTCCCATGTCACCAAACATTTACTCTCTAAAACCTAGCAAAACCTAAATTCCCTGGCTTCATCTCAAAGACTCCATAGGTTGACTTTAAAATAAAGGACATGCAACCAAACCAATGACCATGTATCCATTTGCCACAGAATACCGTGTGTGCATATGTGAGATCTGTGCTATTTCCATATTTTATTTCCATGCATACACATATTATTACTTATATATTGATTTATATTTCTCTCTTGAGATTAAAATAACTTGAAAATGGGAGCTTCTCTACCTTATGAAACAGGCTTATACAAGGTATGGAATGTAATAAACAAAGCCAGAGAAGACTCTATAATCAACAATTTCAGCAATTTTCTATCTCATTGTAGTTAAAATTCCTGGAGCATACTCCATTAACTAATTAGATTCAACCTTCAAATATCTGTAATAAGGGATTTACTTGTGTCTTGAGAAACACTTGGTTCAAAGCCGTTTGGCATCTTGTTGTTCATCTTCCCCAGTCTCAGACAGACTGGTAGAGAGGAGACAGAAGAAAGATGGCATCAGTTATTGGTAACATTCTCCTTTCTTCCAAAACAAAGTCAATCAACATGACAAGTGTGGTGGAGGTTACATGGAAATAACTGAACTTTCTGTAATTTAAAATTTACAAACTGATTTTTTAAGAAAATTTCCACATCAATGTTCAGCTCTTTGCAGCTGTTGTTCAAATTCACTGATCCAAATAATAATATATTAGGGGTTACCATATTCTTTGAGAATAATCTCAAAGAGACATGACACTCTTACAGGGGATTTTAATAGGCAATGCCTTAATCATCCCAGCAAACCCCATGTCTTTTCTTTTACCTTTACAAGAGTATTTTAATAGGTTGGTACCTAACTCATTGTACTAGCAGCCACATTTATTCTTGCACAAATCAGGAGGAAATTAAAAAGTAAATTCCAAAAAGTATCAATTGGCTATACTAGTGAAATAACGATCAAACTTTTTTTTTTCATGTAAGGCATATACATAGTAGCTTTGAATAAAAGTCCACCTGAATTGTATGAGTACAGAGAGACAGCTACATTTTATTCCTCCTTTTTTTCTCCCCCATTCTAAAGCAGTTCCAGAAGTACCACTCTCTTAGACGTTTTTACTTGATGTTATAGCCAGACGTGAAGGGTTAATAAGAACAAGATCTGGCCAACTGGGACAGCCAAGAAGCAGATCTACCACCAAGGAAGAAAGAGTTATAATTAAAAAGAGCAAATCCAGCCAGGTGTGTACAACCCATAATTCAGAAAAAAACCTAGACAGGCAAGTTTCTGGTATCAAGGATATGGCAATGAGATAGGGAGGTCTTGAAAAGCAATTAAAATTTTAGAATGAGGCAATGAAGCTTAAGAAAGACAGGAACGTTAGCATCAGTGAAGTCTGTTAAATAATAGAAGACCCTAAACTATAGGCCATGAAAACAGGAGAACAAGAATTTAACATTAAACTCTAGACAAGTTTAACAATATAATGTATGATCCTATAAAGACTATAAAGACTTGGTTTCTGGGAATATGTTTAGAGATAGTAAATTAAGTAGAAAATAAATGACTAAGTGAATATAAGAAAAAGACTTTGTTTCAGGAAGAAGAAGGAATCTCTGATACCAGCACTAGATTAATAACAAGATTAGGAAACCAAATGTTGGCCTTACACTATGTCAAATCTCAATTTTGAATCCAAGAATTTCATCTGCAAACTGAGAATGAAATGGCCATAGTAAAGGAAAATTATGAGATTCAGGAACAGAGAAACAGGCAGAACATCCGACTACTAATGTGCATCAGAAGACCTGCCAGAGGACACATCCAAGATCTCAATAAATATTATTTGGTAAAGATGTCAGATAGTGTCGTGCTTTAGTCATGAAATTGTCAATTGGTGGCCTTCAAGTCACATGTGGCTCACAGATGTAGGTTTTATTTTATTCTTTGACCCACACATTATGTTTTAAATCAGATTAGTATACAGCACATAGAAATTGAGATATTTCCCATTAATGGTAATAAAAATGGAATGTCTGTTTTCTTTTAAAAAACAATTAGACATCCTGATAATATTGGATTTGAATTGTTATAGGCCAACACTTGATTGGAGCTGAGTAGTTGCTGATTCCTTTAAACTGGGGATTAGTTATGCAACAGTCTTCACCCTCACCACTCATGTACTTGCCCCACAGCCTGGTAGACCTTTAAGTGCTCAACCTTTAGATATGGTGAGAAAAGAAACTTTAGGGGCTATTGTACTCTATATACGCTACCGAGAAACATATCTCTGAAATATTCTTTGCATTGAATCAGAAACAAAATTTGATCTTCACCCAGGATGAGTGAGATAAGCCTAGACAAGATTGACAATAAATAATGTGCCTAGGAATTTTTCTTGGTTATGTAAATGTTGGCTTTATTTCAACAGTGATATTGTTTATAACTAAAACTACTGAAAGTCTATTCATTGTCTTAAATTTCAACCACTGGGTTCATTTTTGGAAAAGAAAATATAGTGAAAGAGTAGAATGTATATTTTTTTTCTTGTGATTATTTCACAATACTTCCCAATAGAATCTGGAAATAAGCAGATACTGGACTTCAGGTTCAAGGAATACCTCTAAATCAAGCAGTGATGCAAGATAAAATTTTCTAGATTTAATTTATTAAAACTTAATCTTTCTCTGTGAAATCTGATGATCTATTGAAAACAATAATACTGAAGCTTTGGATGCAGAAACAGCAAATCAAAATAATAGCCTGCTCAGCAATTTCAAAATTCTCTGCATTTATATTGAATAATATCCTTCTCTGAGAGTCAAAAAAACACTTTATCCCTTCACTTCAAAACAGGTTGGGAAATATTCCAATCCCTTGAAAATTTGCTGAGAAACATTTGCCACGTCTTGCTTATAATATATGCCAGTTAAAGTTATGACATATTTTGTAAACTACAGAGTTTTAAATAAAGAACAGCATGGTTCTTATCAAATAAACAACAGACATAAAGTGTTCTTGTCTTATATATTACAATAGTTGCTGAAATTTACTTTCTAAATAGTCTCCCTTAGAACAGAAATCAAATTAGTTTTCTGATGGCTAAGTTTCATCAAAACCATTTTTTTTAATTTATTTAATTTCTTGGGATTAAAAATTGTCAGCACTTATACAGATAAGTATAATCATATCACATTGATTTTGGACTTGGTATTTACTCTTAATCTCCAGTAATCTCCATGAGCAGAACTGATTTCTGACGGTACAACTCTAGAAAGTAACACTGCCTGCAGAAATGGACATTTCAGCAGGATATTAAAGCAATCTGTATTTTTGCACATACATTTTTTTTTTAGATATAAGTAGCTATTTCACTATACTTCCCAGTCACTAGCCCTATTTGGCAAACATAACATATATACATATATATCCAGAAGAGCACATTTTCCCTAGAGAAAGTATCAAAAGCAATCAGTATAACCCAAAGGAATAAGAAGAATTTAAAAAATAAAAATTGTGATACAGAATGGAAAAACCATTCAGGAGAGTAAAATACACATCTTGACAAATCTTCAAAAAGGAGAAAATGGTTTTGGTATAGCAGAACCCTTCATATGAATGTTTATTGATTTCATATTCTCCAAGCATCAGGACACTAAATCAGAACCTGATACACTAAATGCTTTTTAGTCCATGGAGTACCTTTTATTAGTAGTGGTTTTGTTTTGTTTGGCTAATATGGTGTTCTAAGTATAAGGAAGTATAGAGCTGTTTCTAACAGAGCTGCAGAGCACTGGTGTTGACCTGTGTAGTTTGTACAGTCACTAAAGACAGACATGTCTCCATATGGGTCCTAGTTCTGCCACTTTCTAATTTACATCTCAGCTTCTCAGTTCCCCCACATAAAACAGAGATAATACCATCCCATAGGTTACTATCAAAGTGAAATGAAATAAGATAATGTGTGTAAATCACTTTGCGTAGTCCTCAACACATGGTAAAAACACAGAAAATGATAATAGTCACAGCATATGAGTTTTATTTCAAGAAAAAATACATCTTTGAGATATATCTGATGAATGGCTATTCTTGACAAGAAATGATATACACACAACCTTTCTCATTAAAGCTTTAGGCAAGTATTGATGACTACACATACATGAATGTATGCGGGTATACATATGTATATGTGTGTATGTATTACAAAAATACACTTAAGTATGGCACATACTATATTATAGGTTTAAAAGTTTACATAAAATAAATATATTCTAAAAATTTAGCCAAACATATAAGCACTTATGGAGGGAGCAACTACAACTACAACTTGTGGCAAGCAACTACAGCCCTGAAAACTATAAAATGTGGAACCAAACCAAAAACTATAGAAATCACTAAAAGCAGAAGCAAGAAAGAATATTTTAAAAGTAAAATAGCTTTTAAATGTAAGGTACAGGTCAAGAAATAGTGACCTGACCAACACCAAAGAGATTAGCCCCTTCTTGGGACATGAGAAGCCTAAAATCACAAAATACATAAATACCTATACAGTAATGCACAGATTTTTGACATTTGCCAAGTAGACCAATTTTTAAATAATACTCATAATAGTAACCATAATAGTAATAATACCAGCTATATCTGCTGAGCACTTATAATATACCAGGAATGGTCCTGATAGTTCTAGTGAGGGAACAGAGCACTCTCTGACCACAGCCACAATAGTCACTAAGTGGGAGTGCTGGATCCATCCCTTGCTGGCTTAGCAGTGTCAGCTTTACATCCTCCCAGGGGAAGAAGTGAAAAGCAGATCAGAAGATGGAGGCCAGAGGGACAACAGAGCAAGGCCAGTTTACTGCTGGGCTGAAGCTAAGCAATGGCTGGAGAGGCCTTAAAATATATAAAGAAAAGATACAAGTTAAAGATTTCAGTTATTAGGTAGAGACATTTGTTCTATTTCCTCTCTTCCTTTTGAAAATCTCTTTTAAAACCCTGAATTACAAAAGCTATATAGTAAATCATTTACATAGAATACTCTTTCTTATATACTTTGAATCTGATAACGAAAAATGTAAGAATGTTATAAGTATCTATTTCAGTACAGACTCTGGGCTGAAGGCTCTTCACAATCTCCTTTACTCTTTTAGTTCCCTCAACTTCATCTCTTTCTATTCCCAGTGACAAACCACCTTCACCTAACTAAACTATTTATTACCCACTAAATTAAATCTAATCTTTCTTGGTTCACATTCCTGGATTGAATTCCCTTTCTATTTGTCTAAACTCCATCTTTCCTTCAATTTCTAGCCCAGTTTCTCCTTCCTTTATGAAGTAGTCTCCAAATGTCATAGCTCTCTCCACTGAATATTCCTGAAACTTGATGGCACCTTTAAATGTAGTGTTCATCTGGCAGATGACATGACTATCTCACAATGTTATTTTTTAATGTGTCTTTTATATACACTATTTACCTCCACCATCTCAGGACATGGGACCATGTCCTCACGTTGGCTAGAAGTTCAGTCTACTCATATTGAAGTACTACTTAAACACACAGCAGTGCTTAAACATATTTTATGATTCAAAAAAACAATCTCAAGATTCATTCATTCATTTCTTCTTTGAGTGTCAGATTAAGTATCAAGAAAAGAGTGCTAAGCAAAAAGTAGGCACTGTCCCTACTTGTATTTAGTAAAAAGGACAACTTATAATCAAGTAATCATACAAATAAATAAAAGAACACCTCTGTGGAAAGTTCTAAGAAGCAGTCAGTCTGTGGTGAGCTCACGGGAAGATCTGACACACTTCCCTGAGGAAGTAGGAAATCAGAGCAGTTTGCTGTTTCAGCTTTCATTTAACTTCAGACACTCAGGTAAAATTTACCTTCATTTGCAATTACAAGTGTGACCAGAATTACATACATATTTTTTTAAAAGCACTGGAAAAAATGAATAAATAACATGGACAATAATACTGGACTAAGTAGCTCTAAGTTTATAACATGTACACATTTAAGTCCTCTTTAGGCCATTATTTCCTCATCTGCAAAATGACTGATGATTTCCTACACAACGTCTATTTCTCCCTCTCTTCCTTCCAAAGGGAGCAGCAGTTTTATTCAGTTGTCCATCCTATACCATGACTCAGGGAAAATAGCCCCTAATTTTTAGCTCCAAAGATGGCCAGGATCCCTTTCTAGCAATCACGGTAACTTCACATCTCTGACAGTGGCTCAACCAAGAAATGAGAGTGTCTGCTGGCAAGCACCTAGAAAAGGGTCACTTCTTTTTGTAAGTAACCCTTTAAGCACAAGAAAGAAATGGTCTCATGGCTTCCTCAGAACTCCAGGGACCTGGGCCACTGCAGGCATCTATCTTGCTGCCAGTTTGAGCAGAAAACCAGCACTTTGTGGAGACCAGATCCAAACTGGAGAAGTTCAGGGACATTGTCACACCATAGCTAGGTTATAGCCTACATCAGAAATGCTTATGTGAGATAATAAATGTCCTTGTTTAGACCAATTTGAAACAGTTTGAGATAGGGTTTTGTTACCTGAAGCCAAAAACATCCTGACTGATACCTATGAGATCCTGGACTACATAATACATAAGCCTTTGCTGTTCTATAATTTTGTTTTTAAATGCTTACATTTTCTCTTACAGTATAAATCTATAAGTCATGAAACTGACTGCTTAAACCTAGAAATTAATATATTTACTTCCCAAACAAAGTGAATAAATTAGGTAATTTCAAACTTTTCCCAATAAAAAATATGTAGATTGAATTCCACTAATTATTTCTATTTTAAAATATTACATATTTATATGTATTATTACTATGTCTTATATTTAGCACTCAATATTGATTGGATTGAATATAAACCATTAAGATGTGGTGGAAGATCATTGCATTATTAAAAAAACTGTTTTATTATGTTTTTATTTTTAAATTTTGACATATCTGTGGTTGTGAAAACAGAAATGACTCTATCTTTAACCAACCACATCAATGTTATTATTGGGGGAATTTTGTCCTGAATTACATTTACCTTAGACCATCAAAAGGAACAGAATCTAAATGTCTATCATTTTATTAATCTGAGCAGAAGAACATGTCATCTATCTATATTTTGACTGCTTCCAATTCTTCAGGTAATGTAAATTTGGTTTCAGTCAAAATCTCAGCTTTTCATACAAGTCACTTCTTTGATGATATTTTTATTCTAAAGAAATAATGACTAAGTTTTTTTCCATTCTTATAAAATATCTAAAATCATTATGAATAAGAGTTAACTTATCCCAGGGCAGAGAGATACCTTTAGCTCACTTAACTATAAATCCAAACTCTCTAAGGAAAAGCACTGAATTAATTTTGCATTATATAACATTTCACTGCCATGTATGATGCTGTTACTGTTTTACTAAGCTATGATTATAAAGTCAATTCCTTAGATTGACTTATGTCCTCTTACTGAATTGCCTGATGGGAAAGTTGAATGGAATAAACAATTTGGTGCTCCATAGAACGGTTTGGATCAGACTGGGAGTATTTAGTCTGTAGTTCAATAATTCCCCTTATTACTACTAATTAACACAATTCCTTGCAAAAATAGATACATTGGATACCATTGTGACTAAGACATAAGTTAGAATATTTTATAAATGTACTAAAAACAAAACAGCTACATTTTCTTAGAAAAATTATGTTAGAATACTTACCAAATAGAAAAGAAACATTGTAAGTCAAAAGAAATACTTAGAAAAATTAACCAAGCTTCAAGCATAGGATGTCTTTGAATGGTCTCTTCAAACCCAAATAGTAAAATCTTGAATGTGGTATATACAATACACAGTTTTAATCTTATACTGATTTCATTTGCAACTGTCACTAAGTTGAAATATTAAAAGTTCATGAGGATGAACTGTCAGATTGAACCCTAACAATCATAGTTTGTGCTGCCCTTTCAAAAATGTGCAAATTTTTCTTCCAAGCTGTTTGATTTGCAGCACAGAAACAATATATGACTGTTGATAGCATAGCCTCTTTTTGAGAAAAATAACTTCCAATCTTTTGATGCATAGTAATATGAAATCTTAAGTCCTCTGACAAAATACATTTTGCATTTATAAAGATTAAAGAAATGCAAAGCTCTAATGTCTTTTCACCTTGATAAGAATGTGTTCTGGGCCACCTCTACACCTCTCTGACGATAATGAGTGGAAGCAATGGTTTCCATTACTTCAAAGTGAACACAAGATACAATACAGCAGACAAAAGTCCTCTTTTTCTCTGACTATCCTTGACTTCTCTGAGACTCACTGATGGGGCTCAGAAAGTAGAATATGCACATAATTGGCTTGGAGATAAATGAAATATGGAACATCTGACTCAGAGGTTAAATAAAACACTTTGATCTCAAAATCAGACTTGACTACTTGTGGTAACAAGTGTGGTCTATTCAGAAAAAAGAAGGATGAGTTCTTTTTCCCATCACAAATTAAGCTCAGGGAGATTTGATAATCTAATAAAATCAACCTCATAAAATCTTTCCACTCGAATTTCAGCATACAAGATTTACGAGAAATAAAACTGCTCATAATCTATAGTTTTCTAACCACTAAGAAAATTTAGTGACATAGTTCTTCCTTTCCAGAAAATGGTGGTCTGAAAGGCAAATTAACTTCTAAAATGTCTGACTCGCCTTTTTTCCATCAGCAGTATGGTGCTGTTTCTTACAGAAACTTAAATGACTAGAATACTTTACTGATTTTAATAGTTTCTCTGCTTTGCCATTCTAAAGTTGAGGCCTGTAATTATTTGATGGGTGAGAAAACTAAAAACAGCTGTATTTTACAAATGAAATCCACCAAACTAGTGTAGAAGGCCAGCCAAAATGCTTGGCAGTAATTTTTAACCATGAATGGGCCTCTCTGGTGGGTTGGTTTGGTAATCACACATGGCTCATCTCTTGCCAGATGTTTTTTTCATTTTATCAAAACCATTCTCTTCCTTTGCTTTCTGCTGCTTCCAATACAACCAATAATAATTGTGTTTTGAGCTTTTATTTTATTCTAGACATTATACCAAGGGCTTCAATATGCTTTTTCTTAAGCTTTCAAGGTAACATTACAGTCTTTTTGTTTCTTTGTTTTCATTTAAAGATAAAAACACTGCAATTCAGAAATGTTCACTATAAAGTAGCTAATAAGTGATAAGACTAGGTTTGAACTCAGGTCTATTACTATTCAAAATTCCATGCTTCTCCTCCTACACTGCTATACTGTCAAGAAATGTTGAAGTCAGTAGGCCAAATTGCCATAGAGAGTTGAAAGGATAGCAATCTAAACTGTCATTACTTCATAGAAAAGAAGGAACTTCATGAAATTTATTGTTATTATTTTTTCTTTTGCTTTATCATCATTGTAAACATGTAGAAATACCTGTATTCAAATAGATATAGAGTTGATATGTATTCTAGAGAATTTAACTTATTTTACTAAATATTTTTAGTAACATGATTCTTTTTACTCTTAATTTTAAAAAATAATTTTTATGTGTGTTTAAAATACTGACATTGTATATTTGATAGTTATTTATCTATGTGTTGGTGTTAGAATGTAGGTGTAGTCGGAGTAAAAACATTGTTAAGATCAATAAAATGTATTCAATACTTCAAAAGTATCATCTAAAGATTTTCAATGTCTAGTGTATATGATGACCACTACCATACAGAGAGCAGTCAGATTCTAGGCCTTTTTTTTGCTTTCATGCTTCTGCTTCCTGTGGGACTCATTGTGCCAACATATGGCCTGATCTGACACAGGGGTATTCTTTAAGAAAGAAGAAAACAAGTATGCATGCCCTTATACACCCAAATTAAATTAAGCTGTCAACAGATATATGTAATGTTCCAATTATATGCTATTGTCTGAGTCTTCATTTACTAATAATAGCAGTAAACTATGACCACGTCAATGTTTCATGTTTATAATGAATATCTAGAAGGACCAGAGAGAACTTTCAGCATCCAGTAACTGATTAGCTCATGATCTAGAAGAAGCATTTGCACTGTGAACCACAGAATCTCCAAACACATTCTGAGTTATTACTTCTATTTCAAGTATTTAAGAGACAGAGGTTGATTCTTAATGAAATTACATGTGCACATTTTCTGAAGGATACTAATTAGGTACTATATTATCTGTTCCCAAGTCCCTAAGAACTTTATGGGGTTAAAAAAAAAAAACATTTAGATCATATATTAGAACATAATATTTTCATTCTTTCTGTGTTCCTAAAGATTTCTTTATATAAGTTGGATCCTACTTAATTATTAATCAATCATCCTAATATGTGGATTCTTATTGACATGGAATAAATTTTTTAGATGTAAAACATACAAAATAGAAAGGAATGTTGTATGCTCTCAATGGGTGTTTGGCAGATGCAATTAGCTGGAGCATCCAAATGGGAATGAATTACACACCACCTTCCAAGTTGTATTCCTTCTTGTAGGTCAACTCACACCAACAAAAAAGTTCAAAGCTAATAAAATGCCTTTAAGAGAATTGACACCTAGTAGAGACAAAGCAATCCAAAACTTCCTGCCAAGGCTTGATTATGCCAGTGCAAAGCAGCAACTTGCAGATGGCTCTGACAATTTATGAAACAGGTACCTTGTCTGCCTTTGAGGCAGACATAACTTTATAGCAAAGCATGGAAAGCAAGCAATGCAAAGTGTCCCCAATTCTAAACCTATAATCAATTTTGTATAATATTGATTTGTTGTCTACCATGTGTTTGACTCTGTGAAAATGTAGTATAAAAGGTGAAACAAATGTGTTCATGTGTATCTATAAAGCAGTCAAAAAAGCTCTCTCTTGTGTAAGACATATTGGGGAGTTGTTCAATTGGTATAAAGCTTCAGTTGTGCAAGATAAATAAGTTCTAGAGATCTGCTGTACTATGTAGTGTCTATAGTTAGCAATACTGTGCTGTGCCCTTAAAAATTTAGTAAAAGAGTAGATCTCATGTTAAATATTCTTACACACACACACAATAAAAAGACACAGGAAATTTTTGATAGTGTCTATAGACATATTTTGATATGTCTATTATCTTGATTCTAGTGATAATTTCATGAATATGTTCAAATTCATCAAATTATATACATTAAATATGTGCAGGTTTTTGTACAACAATTATATGTCAATAAAGCTGTTAACATTACAATAATATTTTTAAAAAGATATATTGCTACAATGAGTATTCAGGAAGAGTAAAATCTATATAGAGATGGATGGGAGGATATATACAGTAACGTAAAAAGAGAGTAAGGCATTGTGGTTGAGTTCTCATTACATATTCTCTCAGTACCTCAGCTTTCTCGTCTATAAAATAAGCATGACAACAATATCTCACAAGGGTGTTGTGAGGACTGAAAGGGAGAGGGTATATAGAGAACTTAGCATATAATATATGTTCAACACTAATTCTGCCACTCCACCCCACCTTTCTTTCAACTATTACTATAATGAAGTGAGTAAAGAAGATTGAATGGCTTGACAAAGGAGATCTGTCTTCTATCCTTTCACTTTTTATCTTCACAATTTCATTTCATCATTGTTGGAGTTTTGTATGCTCGCATGTGAAAAGGGAAAGGTAAAGTGCTTTTGTAAGCTGAGAAATGCACGAACTCCCAAAGAGGAGAAGACTGCCTTATAAAAGACAATTCCCATTTTGGCCCAGCAATTGCACTTCTGAGTATTTATCCACAGAAAGCCAAAACAATAATCTGTAAAGATCTATTCATCCCTATGTTCATGGTAGCAAAATTTACAATAGCCAAGATATGGAGGCAACTTAAATGTCCATCAACAGATGACTGGATAAAGAAGTATGGTTCATATATACAATGAATATATATTACTTACCCATTAAAAAAATGAAAGCCCATCATCTGCAACATTATGGATGGACCTAGAGGTTATTATGCGGGGGGAAATAAGTCAGACAGAGAAAGATAAATACCACATAATTTCACTTATATGCGGAATCTAAGGAACAAAATGAACAAACTCACAAGCAATAACAGACTCACAAATGTAGAGGACAATCTGGTGACAGACAAAAGAGAGGGAAGCTGGAAGAATGGGGTGAATGGTTAAAGAAGTACAAATTAGTAGTTGATAGATGGTCATGGGGATGGGGAGCATTGCATAGGGAATGCAGTTAGCTTTAATATACTGGCTAGATAGAGAGCCAGAGGAGAGAAAGCAATTAGGAGGATCATTTTATAAACTATATAAATGTCTAACCAATGTACTGATACTTGAAACTAATAAAATAAAATTTTTTTAAAAAAAGAGAAAGAATTCCCACAAACCTCCGTGTTTCCTATAGTAAACAGGGAGACACTAAGCATTCAGAGAGAACAAAGCTGACAAGCCATCCATCAAAGTCGGAGACTGCTTTAGGCACTTCACCAGTTTTCACGAAAGGCCTTTGCCTCTCCTTGACAGGTTACTCCATCACGCTGAAGCATGCTTCACACTCTCACATTGTTCAAACTTATTCCCAGATCAATGATCCAATTCAAATAGCAGGCAGTCATTCATTCTTAGTTCTTCCGAATGCCATGAACTGATACTCCATTGCTTGATATCACTGCTACATATTAGACTCTTCTACAGGTTTTCCTAGTATTACTCAATCTGTAGTATTTTTTGCTAACAAATAGTCATAATTTTTTTTTCCTCTTGCAGAAGAAAAAAAAGACAGGTTTAGATGTCTGTCCACTCCCAAGGCTGCACACGGCCTTCCACTGAAATGCTGTGGAGGGCACTTCAGGGGAGTGAAATCAGCACAACCCTGGAATGAGAGGAGACAAGCCTCATCTCTGCTACTTACTATCTCTTAGACTCCTGGATGTCTGTCAATCTTTCGGGATCTCAGTTTTCTTCACTGATAAACAAACTACTCAGAGGTTGAAGAATTAAACACATGTGTGTGTTCCAAGATACAAAGCATACCCAACATAGGGTATTGCTTACGCTTTTAAATCCACTTCAATATGATGTTTTAGTCTGTAATTATAAATTTCTCACTTAGAATACAAAGATAATAAATATTCCTGATGGCTAGAATGTATGCTTCACAATTATAGGGATATTTGTCATGCATACTGGTCTGTGGAAGCACTAGAACAATATATTACACATGGTAGATGCTCAACTGTTATTGTTGAATGAATAAATGAATATTATCCTTTGTTAAAGAACAATTTATAATATGCTGCTACTTGTAACTGTCTTAATAAACAGTCGCATCTCATTTGTTCTGTCTTCTTCACTAGCAAAACTTGAGTTATTTTGCAAATAAATTTTTAAAACTGAGTGTAACACTTCATTGGAATCTGAAACTCCACTTAGAAATACATCTGAATAAAAAATAACTGTTAAATTATAATTTACCTTAGTCAAGACAATAGAAACTGCATCACCATTTATACACAGCAGATTTAAAAAATTAATCATTTCAGGTTTATATTTTCTACACTTACCTGAAAATTATTATTACTCTTACATTTTCTGACAAATCCTCTATATCTAATGGTTTTCAAATTAATAGGTGCATTTGCTAAAATTGGTAATACTGTAACACATGCACTGCCTGATATCTGCTGATGCAGGTTCATGGGAATGTTTCTTTACTGACCTTCTCTTCTAAGCTATTCTTCCAAAGCCTTTATTTCATCTTGATTTACTAAAATGTGTTTGCCTCTACTTTTTGTGGAAAATAATTTTAAAATGAGTTTAGCATGGTACTATTTTAAATAAAGCATTAACTTAACTAACTGCCTTCTTCTCTTCTTTAAGGAAACAAAAAACTACTGTCATTCTTTTTTGGTTGTTTAATCAATAATCAATTTGCATTAGATCTGTTGTTTTTAAACCCTCTTGACCAAATAAAATTTTACCTTTGGATATATTTACTTTTGTCCTTAATCAGACCTGTTGCTGCATTATTCAATTACCAATCCCTCAAAACAATCAACAGTTATATCATCTTTAGAACATGGGAATTGCTTTATATAAGTAGCACAAATTAAATTTAAAACAATTTAACTAATTGAAATGATTATTAATTGTACTTTTTCTGTAAATTCTATGTAGCCATCTGTATCATGTAGGATTTATTATATGGGCAAAAAAAAGGGAGTTCTATGGAAACTAACCTCACAGGATGGTCTCATCATAAATTCCTAATTGGGTAGGTCATGGTGGATGGTCACCACCGCCCCCGCCCCCAGCCTATAATTTTGTTAATGAAAAGTTTTAAGCCAGCCCTATTGATTGTTCTTGTGCATCTAGGTTAACAAATCCTTGAGAGAAGGTGTTAACCACCAAAAAAGCACATAATCTTGTTAACTAGTCTGAATCCAATCCCTGTCTTGCTTTCTCCAATCTTCTTTATGTCTTCTTAATTTCAAATGCGTAAAAGAAGCTGCAAAACTATTATTCTCTGGAGCATTTAAAATTTTGCTCCCTGTATTTACTCCAAAGACTTGAAAACCCATATCCAAAAAGATATTTGCACACTGATGTTCATAGCAGCATTATTCACAGTGGCCAGGACATAGAAGAAACCAAAGTGTCCTACGATAGAGGATTGGCTAAATTGCATACACACACACACACACACACACACACACACACACACACACACAATGGAATATTACTCAG